>CATIWM010105158.1:7500-10274 GCA_949671775.1 Mallotus repandus | reverse complement strand
TGGGTTTAGACCGTCGTGAGACAGGTTAGTTTTACCCTACTGATGACTGTGTCGCAATGGTAATTCAACCTAGTACGAGAGGAACCGTTGATTCGCACAATTGGTCATCGCGCTTGGTTGAAAAGCCAGTGGCGCGAAGCTCTCGTGCGCTGGATTATGACTGAACGCCTTTAAGTCAGAATCCGGGCCAGAAGCGATGCGTTGTCCGCCGCCCGTTTGCCGACCAGCAGTAGGGGCCATTCGGCCCCCCAAGGCACGTGTCGTTGGCCAAGCCCTCGCGGCGGATGAGCCACGGGGGCCGCCTTGAAGTATAATTTCCGTCGGGCGGCGGACTGAATCCTTTACAGACGACTTAAATACGCGACGGGGTATTGTAAGTGGCAGAGTGGCCTTGCTGCCACGATCCACTGAGATTTAGCCCTTTGTCGCTCCGATTCGTCCCTCCCCCTCCAATTCCAACCATCGCTCTCGATACCCCCCTGAGGTTCCATATTCAACCCCTCCCATTCCCATCAAAAAATCACCAAGTCATGACCTGACCCTCCCCTAACTCATGCCCCTAAGCCTATCCGCATCAAAAATCACTAAGTCATGACCTGACCCTCCCCTGACTCATGTCCCTAAGCCTGGCGCACCCTTGGCCGAGGCTGGGCGAGCGTTGACGAGGCCTTGGCACGCCCTCGGCCGAGGCCTGGCCACGCCCTCGGCCGAGGCTGGGCGCGCATGGCCGAGGCTGGGCGAGCCTTGCCGACGCCTGGGCACGCCCTCGGCCGAGGCTGGGCGAGCCTTGCCGAGGCCCGGGCATGCCATCGGCCCAGGTTGGGCGAGCCGTACCGAGGCCTTGGCCTGGCATGGCACGCACTCGGCCGGGGCTTGGCGCGCATGGCCGAGGCCTGGGCACGCCCTCGGCCGAGGCTGGGCGAGCCTTTCCGAGGCCTCGGCATGCCATCGGCCCAGGCGGGGCGAGCCTTGCCGAGGCCTGGGCATGCCATCGGCCCAGGCGGGGCGAGCCTTGCCGAGGCCTGGGCATGCCATCGGCCCAGGTTGGGCGAGCCGTACCGAGGCCTTGGCCTGGCATGGCACGCACTCGGCCGGGGCTTGGCGCGCATGGCCGAGGCCTGGGCACGCCCTCGGCACGCACTCGGCCGAGGCCTGGGCACGCCCTCGGCACGCACTCGGCCGAGGCCTGTGCACGCCCTCGGCACGCACTCGGCCGAGGTCTGGGCACGCCCTCGGCACGCACTCGGCCGAGGCCTGGGCACGCCCTCGGCACGCACTCGGCCGAGGCTTGGAGCGCATGGCCGAGGCCTGGGCACGCACTCGGCCGAGGCTTGGCGCGCATGGCCGAGGCCTGGGCACGCCCTCGGCACGCAGTCGGCCGAGGCTTGGAGCGCATGGCCGAGGCCTGGGCACGCCTCAGCCAAGGCTTGGCGCGCATGGCCGAGGCCTGGGCACGCCCTCGGCACGCACTCGGCCGAGGCTTGGCGCGCATGGCCGAGGCTTGGGCACGCGCTCGGCCGAGGCTGGGCTTGAATGGCTGAGGCCTGGGCACGCGCTCGGCCGAGGCTGGGCGAGCCTTGCTGAGGCTGGGCGAGCCTGGCCGAGGCCATGGCACGCCCTCGGCCGAAGCCCTGGCATGCGCCTGGCCGAGGCCTTGGCATGCCCTCAGCCGAGGCAGGGCATGCCTTGGCACGCCCTAGGCCGACTTTCCTCGCCATTTTTGATAGTATATGGCATGTCTCTCGGAGGTTAATGGCATTGGTTTCGGAGGTTAATGGCATGGATTTTGGAGGTTAACGGCATGCTCCATGGGTGGGTAGATGCGTATGAGGCACGGTCAAGTGGCCATTGCGCATGCTTTTGGCATGATACATTGATGTCTTGTAATATATTATAGTGTTAAATCTAGTTTGAACATAATATTTATAGTGGTATGTTGGATGGGGTCGGAAGTCCTCGTTGCCGCAAGCTTGACAAGCATATGGGGCAACATTATGTCCTAGACGTCGTGTCCCTTGCCTCTTGTATGATGAAACCATTCACTCCTTCTTTCAAAATGGTACTTTCAAAGTTGCATCATTTTGCAGGAAGCCTTTGTTCAAGTGTGACTTCATATTTTTGCCACATAGCCATGTTGGCCGATTTTTCGGCAAGGTTGAGGATATTTCAAAATCATCAAGCAAACATTATGAAAATTAAAATCTGGTCACACCAATAAATTTGGTATATTTTTTAATGGTTCTCCACAAAAAATGGTGATTTTTTGAGGTGTCTACTATTTTTTATGAATTTCTCAATTTTTTTCAATTAAAAAATTAAAAAAAATACTTAATGTGCTCAAAAAAATTTTTAATTTTTTTCTAGAGTATATTGGATTATTCTTAACATGTGTGCAAAAAATCAGATCAAAATTCCTTAAATTGAATTTTTTAGGGGGGGTGTGATGGGTGGAACATATTGATGTCTCCTCCTACCACAGCCCCCTGTGCTCCTTATGCTCTTTAGGGGGGTGCAGCACACCTCAACCCCCCTGGGCGGGCTGGGGGGCCTAGGCAACGGGGCATGCCTAGGCACTTGTGGGCTTAAGTGAGGCGCGGAAATCATCCCCCTACCCGCTCCGGTGCCCCGGTCGGATGTCGGAAGGACCCGGGCCGTGGTGGGCCACCACGGCACGGCCCGGGCCCACTGCTGCTGATTTTTTCATGAGGGGTGGGATGCTACCCCGATCGTTGGGGGATGTTTAGGGGCCTCATCCGCTTATTGTGGGTGAACCC
>CATIWM010105155.1:0-23655 GCA_949671775.1 Mallotus repandus | reverse complement strand
ATGCACACATTGCACATCTTCAACATGATGTCCACTATCTATATGAGAAACAAGGCTATTCTTGCTCATATGCACCCTTCCCTCATCCTCCACCTCCTCCTCCTCAAGATTAGATCCTTTTATGTCTTTTTCTTTGTTTGTTCGTCGGTTTCCTTTTAGTTTATTTTTAGTATATTTTTCGTTTATGCTACTATGAACTGTTAGTTTTTATTATGTCCTTGTTGGTTTAGTTTATATCTTGTTTACAATTGGTATTTCTTAAATACCATTATAACTCTATCTTTTATTAATGCAATTTTATTTTCATTAAATTATTGTTAATTTAATCCTTTTTGCATTTTGACAAAGGGGGAGAAAAATTTGAGTTTGCTTAATTCTTTTTATTATTATTTATTTTCTTGCTACTTGTTACATGCATTGTAAGTGTGGCTACTTATGTGTCAATCCTCATGTTATCGTATTTTTCTCTATGCAAAAGACCTTGTTTTGCTTACTTTCATAATTTCATTTAGTCTTTTACAAAGGGGGAGAAATATTTTTTTTGAACTTCCATGATTTTCATTGTTTTAGTTCTTGGTCTTTTGTTTCCTTTAGAACTAAGCTCTATATGATAATGTGATATGTACTATTTTGTGATGCATTATGTTTATGTTTCTTAAATATTTTTTCAAGTATTTATTTTTTTTTAAAAAGATAATTTATAAAATTTATATTTCTAATCATGCCAAATAAGGGGAGAAATAAGGAAATATATATTTCTCATTAATTTTTATTTATTTGAATTTCTTACTCCTTATAATTATTATTTTTATGATATGCATAATTTTAGGGGGAGTAAAATTGATTCAAATTATCACACACTTCACTTTATATTATTCTCTCAAACTCAAAATAAGTTTGTCAAAATCAAAAAGGGGGAGATTATTGACCTTAGCAATAATCAATCTTGATTTTGATCTTAAAAAACTTGATTTTGATATTAACAAACTTGATTTTGAGCATTTAATATGTTTTTTTAAGTGTGTATAAGCTAGGACTATCATGGAAATCAAAATGAAGTTAAGCATGCTTTTGGGCTAAATCAACCTTCGAGATTCCATGAGGATTTTGGAAGTCTTAGACTTTCATAATGAGAAAGTTGTCTTCTAAACATTTGAATTAGATATCACAAGCTATCCTAATTGATCTTACTTGTTAAAATTCGAATTCATTTAGGTCTGAAAATCTTTAGTTAAAATCAGCATATGCAACTTTCATTTTGATTTGAGTAGCTCTTAGTATTTTAATAATATCTTGAGCTACAGATGTCCAATTGAGCTGATTAATAATGATATGGAAAGCTAAGACAAATAATGACAACTTTAATGAAGAAAGATTAGGCTGATTCGATCCTCTTCAATGGATAAAAGTCATGATCCCGACCAGGACCAAAATTGCACCAAACTGAAGAAATCTTCTAAAACATATCCCGAGCCAATGTCATGACCGAGATCAATGCAGTCATGACTGGTAAAAGTGCAAGCTTCCAATGTAACAACTATAATGAATATATTTTTTATTATCCCGACCGGGATCAGTGTGATCACGATCGGGACCAGAGAAAATACAACCTAAAAGTCCAAATTTCATTCAAATGAAGTTTGAATTTATCGGAAAAAAAATTATTATTTCTAATAGCTATAATTGAATTTCTCAACTATAAATACAACCCTTGAAGATTATTTAAAGGTTAAGAAAACTTATTTATCATTTATACACTCTCAAGCATTCAATTAAGCTAAAAATTATCTCAAAACTTTCTTTATCTTTATATAACTCTTGTGAGAGTTGGTGAGTGATTAGAATAGAAATTTTTGTTCTTCTATTTTCTGGGTTTAGAAAAATGGAAGTGAGGTACTATTCTAAAGGAATTGGTTTAAGTGTTTAGCCATTAAAACACTTAGGAATTTGGTTTTAGTGTAAGCCTTCAAAACACTTATGAATCAGTTTTTGAGTAAGCCTTGAAAAATCAAGTTGGAAAGTTTGAGTTGAGCCTAAGACTCAAGTTGTAAAAATCAATATAAGAAAATAGATTATGGTGATTCAAAATCCTAACTTGGGAATAAGTGAGGTGGAGACGTAGGATTGTTGAGAATCCGAACTCCTTAAATTCTTGTGTTCGTCATTCTTCCTTCTCAACATTCTTTCATTTTTGTTTATTTGTTTTTAAGTTTTGATTTTTGTTCGATAGCCCTATTCATCCCCCCTCTAGGGCATTTTCACTTTGATATTAAGGGGTTTTTAGATTGATTGACTGAAGTAGATAGGTTCTTTGAGTAAACTGAGTTGCCTAAGGATAGGAAGGTTAAATTTATTGCTTATAGAGAGAGATAAGAATGAGAGACTGGCGTGTTCGGGTGCAAACTTGGCGTAAAATGAAACAGCTATTGTGAGGTAGACTTTTGCCTCCAGAATGTGAGCAATATATTTTTTATGCTTATCAAAGATGTTCGCAGGGTGGTAGGAGTGTGAATGAATATACTGCTAAATTTTTTAGGTTAATAGAGAGGAATCAATTATTAGAAAATAAGAACCGACATACAGAGAGATATTTGAATGGGTTGAAGCTAACTATTAGAGACAAGATTTGGGTACAAATAATTTTTAGTCTACAAGAGGCTAGGAATTTGGCTATGAAAGCTATGTTACTTATATAGGAGCAAGCCTATAGTGCTAATTATATAAGGTATAAAGGGGTAGATAGTAAGGCTCAAGGTGATAAGGGAAAGAGGCCTCAATGTAGAACCTGTTGATGATGATATACAATAAGAACAAGGTGTGATAATGAAAGGAAATAAAGGTAACACTTCAAATCATGTCAAAAATAACAACTTTTATGCTAAATCATTAGGTGCTAAGTGCTATATATGTAGTGAGGTTGGGATCGCTCTAATGGATGTCCGAAGAGGAAAGCATTGAATGTAGTAGAGAAGAATGATGACATTATTAAAGATAAAGTGTGCAGACCCAATGGGAAAGACAACTATGAGGATTACAAGCATGATGATTACACATGTGTAGTGAGGAAGTTCATGTTGTCTCAAAAGGAAAGGATAAAACTCAATGCAACAAGATCTTTTGCACTAGATTCATAATGCATTAGAGATTGTTTACTTTCATTATTGATAGTGGAAGTCAAAAGAATATTACAGGCACTGATGTTGTAAAAAGGCTATGAATGACATTAGAGGCACATCCTAGTCCATACAGTATTTCTAAGAATCGATTCAGCTACAGCTATAGAAGATAGACTTGGTTCATGTAGTTATACCATGTATCTATATTTGCAAGTGAGTGGTTAACTATATAACGTTGATTTTGAAAATATGTTTATATATATATACACACACAAAACCCACCCCCCCCCCCCCCACCCCCTCATGACTCTGTGTGTGTATGTATGTATGTATATATATATATATATATACACACGCACAGTCGTGGTATATATCCCTTAGATTACACCATGATAAGGTGTCTTATCTTAGCATTCTGGGAGATTTTATAATGCTTATGCTCAAACTCTTTGTTTATACAATAGTGATATTTTTTGTTTCTCTATTCATTTTTGGATTTTTACCTAATAATTTAGGACGTAATTCTAGATGTGAAAAATAAAAAATATAAAAATGTATAGCGTATATTATAAAAAAATATTATAAGTACAAAATAATATATTGTAAAATATAGATATTCTAAAATATAGAAAATTAAAAATAAAAGTTTTTCTTATTTTTCCAATGTTTTTAGCACTTTACAAACATACAGTGCCAAAGTCACTAAATGAGTAATTTGTCGAACCTTAAAATGGACTATATAATGTACTTTATTTGTTGGGTTACGAGTGGGCATTTTACCATAGAATAAAAAATTGTTGTCACACATCTTATAATCTTATCAACACAATTAGAATGAAATCCCATATGTAGTATAACTTGCTCCAAAAAAGACCAGTTGACTATGTCATATGCTCTACTCATGTCTAATTTTAAGGGAAAATATTTTTTAGATTTGAGAGTTTTCACTTTCATGACATAAAAATTTTCAAAAGCTAGTAATGGATTATAAGTGATTAAACGACCAGGGACAATCTGATTGGGTTTCATGATTGACAAAAGGGAGCACAAGTTTAAGCCTATTAGCAATTAATTTAGTGATTAATTTAATAATAACATTACATAGACTAATAGGATGAAACTCTTTTGGAGATTAGGGTTTCTTTACTTTAAGGATAAGAACAATATGTAAATGATTTAAAACCTCCAAACTAGCTTCATTATTCAAAACACTAAGGACAAAAGAAGAGATATCATCACCTATAATGGCTAAAATTTTTGAAAAAAATAGAGTCGATAAGCCATTTGGACAAAGAGCTTTTGTATGTACGCATTTGATTAAGAACATAAACAATATCATCTCTACTAAAAAGGATTAAGAAAATTTTGGTAACTTGTGGATTGCTTTCAATATGTTCCCTATATCAAGCGGACTTGTTGAAGAAAATAAATCTTGGAAGTATTATTGAAAAATTCGAGCAATCCCCTCTTCATCCTCCACTCATTCTTCTAAATTATTTAAAACAAACTCAATAGAGTTTTTGTGTCTCTTACCCTAAGCCTTCTAGTGGAAGAATATGGTATTTCTATCACCTGCCATTATCTAATTAACCTTTATTGGCCGATGCCAAATAATCTCGTCCCATTTCTTTAAAAGATCAATCTCCAACTTCGTACTTCTAAGAATCATTAAATTTTTCTCTAAAGGAGGTAGAGACTACATCTTTATTAAATTAGACCTGAGCTATAAAATTTTGGACTTAACATTCCTAAAATGAGCTTTTCCCACTCTAATAATGCCCTGCTACAATTTTGAATTTTATTTTTTTTGAAGCAGCCCCCATTAAAATTCAAACCTACATTCCATGATCACTTCACTATCCCTCTATAACTTGTTTCTTCTAACCATAACTTTAAAATGAAAGGCTTTCTTTTTCTTATTGGATTGAAACTCTTGCATATTCCATTCCAATACAATTAGACTATGATAAGAAAATATACACACTAGGTAGGTCATGTGAGACACTGGGAGCCTTTCAAGCACTCTAAATAGTCACAAACCAATCTAATCATTATTGAATATTCTGATCTCCCACTCGACTATTTGATCATGTATACTTGTACCTATTAAAACCTAAGTCATCCAAAAATAGTCATTAAGAGTCTTTCAAAAAGCATCCATTTTCGTCGAATCTTTCATAGGTCCCCTAATCTTTTTTGAATTATAGATAATCTCATTAAAGTCTTTATAACATAACCAAGACCAATTTGATTAATTATGTAGGTCATCAAGAAGTGCCCATGTAAAATGCTTTTTATTGTCTTTTTCCTACCCATAAATCCCTTTCATTCGTCATTCCTGCCCATCACCTTGATCAATTTTTACATCAATATATTGAAAAGAATATGTTATTAACTCCACTGAAAGATTTTGATTCCATATCAAGCATATGCCTCCTTTTCAACTTGAAGCTTCACCCTCACAACTCACCTCGTTTCTATAAGAAAAATAAAGGTGGGATCTTATTAAAGCAAATACTTCTTGAGAGTTTGAACTATATGTAAATTCCTAAGTCCATGACAGTTGTAAGAGAAATAAAGGGCAAAGGATCCATAACAAGTGTTTGATATTCCTCACATGATCATAACAATCATTTAGACCCATAAGAAATTGAATGAGCTTGTTAAATGAATTCAAGTTTGTAATTTCTTTTATTGAACCATAGGTACACATTGGTAAAAAGCACGAGACATTTCAACTCATCCCATAACTTTTTGAGCCTTGTATAATACTTACCCATAAATTCAATTTCTTGAGAGATAGTGCTTATTTCCCTTCAGATTTAATACACTAAAGGTCCATTGCTTTCTCCAAACCTTTCTGCAATGATATCTCATAGCTCCTTTATAGAAGCATTGTAAAAAAAGCTTTGACAATATTCTTTGAAATTGAGTTGAGAATCTACGAAGTCACCATATAGTTAACTCTAGTCCATTGCTTGAAATCTTTTATTCCTTCTTCATGTTGCAATATTCTTCCATTAATAAAACTGATTATGTTTTGCTCCCAAAGCAATTTTGGTAAATCTACTCCAGGTTAGGGTAATTACTACCAACCAGCGATGTTGAGACCAAAACCATTCTAGGGTGTTTTGAGCTATGTATAAAATAAAGGTCACATAAGGATTATAAGCAACTTCTTTTGTAACTCTAGTAATAATAACTCCTCTGGTAATTATTGTGTTTTTTCCTTCCATGTCTATATGTTATCATATTTAGAAATTAAAATTTTTAATATGACCTACTCTGACACCATGAATAGATCGGTAAAAGTAAATGAATGAAAAATACTCGCTAGAATCTTCTATAACTAATAGAATGCAATATTTATAAGAATATCAAAATAATAAAATAGCAAAAACGTTCCTCTCTCTAATTGGCAACAATTGTGATGCCATGAGCTATGATATAATGCAACACACTCTATGTTGTTATGATATACATGCAATATTCACATTACGAATTTAAATCCTAAAACCCATTTCCTATGCCAAAGACAAACGTTAAATCACTGTCCACAATTTAGCCTCAAGAGCATTGCACCTTCCAATATTAATTGTGAAGGGATAATGACTTTATAAGTCCTAAAAGTTATGCCATTTTCTCAATTAAGTCTTATAAGTTTTAATTGTTTCAATTGAATTCATTAACTTTTTATAAATTGCATCGTTAGTCCTAAACTGTTAAAATTGACAAACTTGGCTGACATATCAGTCAAATCCTCAAATCTCCTTCAAATCAGTCGATGACGTGTAAGTAATGCAAGAAGAGCTTCAAAAAATATAATTCCACATTGGATTTAGAAAAACACCACTATTGACCCATTGTATGCTAACATTAAAAAAGAAGAAAAAACAGAAATGGAAGAAAAAGAAGAAGAAGAAGAAGACAACATGTGCAATAGTTAACATTTTGAGAGAGTAGGTGAAGGTTTAAGCACACTTCGCTCGTTAGCCATGCTCAAAACTCTCTCTTACCCATTAACCAAAGCAGTTAAATTTTGATCAAGATGAGAGTAAAAGATACAGTAATGGAACATAAGATGAAATAATTAATTAGATTTAGAGAAATTTGACAAAATCATCATCACCATAATCATGGCAATATGGAAGAATACATACCAAGAAGTTACATATGGGAAATACCTCAACCCAATTCATAAATGTCTCCTATCAAAAAATTTACACTCACTAAATAATTAGTTGAGTAAAGAGTTAAGAAACCCAGCTATGAAATAACTGTAGCATAAGTAAGCCACTGCGAAGTACATATGTTAAACTAATCAAAGAAGAGAACAAAAAAACTAAAGGCACATCTAGTTCATTATTGTTGTCAACATCTTCGATTTCAGCAGTTGAATGCTAGTCAATTTTAAATCTCGTAGTAGCTTCTTGAGGATCTACACCAATGTCAGTAGCTTTTGGATATATGGAATTTTTTTTGGCTTTTTTTTTTTTTGGTGCTTCAACCTATTTAATGAACACGTTTGTATAAGCAAGATTTTTACATTCATGATAAATTATTTGTGGATCAGTGCAACATAAGATGTTCTTATTGTTGCTTTCAGAAAAGGTTTAGCCCAAGTCAGTGTTTCACATCGGAGAGTTTCAAATTGCAAAAAGAATCTCTAACTAATATTAGAAATCTAACATGGCATATTTTTTCAAGGGATAACAACATTTCTAGTCCTGTAATTTATATCATTTTTTCAATTAAGTCCTATAAGTACTTTTCTTTACAATCAAATTCTATAAGTTTTAAAAAGTCTTCTTGTTAGTCCTATTCGTTAGTCAACTCAATTTTCTATTAGTCAACCCCTTAAAATTAAACTTTTTTTTTACATTTCAATCCTAAAACTCTTAAAAATATATATTATTTTTATATTTTAAATAAGTATTGTTTATTTATGATTCATTTTATTATTCAACTTGCATAATAACTATATAACTCACTAAAATAATATCAAAAAAATAAAAATAAAAATTATTTTTTCCTTAAATTACTAGTTTAATAAGCAATGTTAAATAAAATTAATTAAATATTTTTAATATTTTTAAATATGTAATTTTAATTAATATATCATAAGTGAATAATTTTTTTATATGGATAAAACTTAATCAATTTCGACAATGTTATAATCTGTGTTATATTTTAAATAATTTTTAAACTCAATTGAATTTAAAATAGACAATTTTTTAAAAATATTTCTTTAATATAGACCGTTTTATAGTAAATACTTGAGCAATTAAATAAGTGAACATAATTTTTTATAAATAGCTTAATGTAGAGAAATATATTTGTTTTGAAAATATCTAATTCAAATATAATTGAATTTAATAGATATTTAAAATCTAACACAAATTATAATGTTGAAAAAACCAATTAACTTTATGTAAATATAAAAAATTATTTGTATATGATATATTAATTAAAATTATTTATTTTAAATAATTAAAATAATACTTGATTAATTTTATTTGTCATTGTTAATGCAACTGATAATTTAAGAAACAAATATTTTTAATTTTTAATTTTTGATATTATTTTTAGGGGAAAGTAAAGAAAAACACCCTGTGGTTTCACAGTTTTAAATTTTTAAGTACGTGGCTTTTTTTGTGACACTTTTAAGTACGTGTTTTAGCCGTTACACACTTTTCAATATATGCATCTAACACCGTTAACTTTGTCCTATGTGGCGCTGACGTGGACATGATAGCGCTGATGTGGACATGATAGCGCTGACACGTAGACGCCACGTTTACAAAGTTAACGGTGTTAGCCACATATACTTGAAAGTGTATAATGGCTAAAACACATACTTAAAAGTGTCACAAAAAAAATCACGTACTTAAAAATCTAAAACCGTGAAACCACAGGGTGATTTTCCATACTTGTCCTTTATTTTTATTGAGTAAATACAATTATTATGAAAATTAAATAATATAATAAATTATAAACAAAAATAATAATTTATTTATTTAAAATATAAAAATTTTTCAAGTTTTAGGACTAAAATGTAAAAAAAAAGTTTAATTTTAATAGTTAATTAATGAAAATTTGGTTTGACTAACGGATAGGACTAACGAGAAAACTTTTTAAAACTTATAGAACTTAACTATAAAGAAAATTTATTGTAGGACTTAATTGAAAAAACGATATAAGTTATAGGACTAAAAATGTTATTATCCCTTTTTTCAATATAGCATTATGTGTTTTGAAGTTGTTTTTGCGTGACTGACTCATCATCAATCAATTTAAAGGAGATTTGAGAACTTGACTGACACATCAGCTAAGTCTATTAATTTTACTGGTTTAGGACTAATGGTACAATTTATAGAAAGTTAATGAACTCAATTAAAACAATTAAAACTTATAGGACTTAATTGAAATAATGGCATAACTTTTAGGACTTATGAAGTCATTATCCCTAATTGTGAAACTATCTCTCCATCTCCCAAGATTGTCTCGATCAATCCTCCTCTGCCTGCTCTCATTAGATTGCCTTTATTGCTCATCGGTGTTGAATTTCACCCAACCTTAAGGAAGACAAGACCAACTAATTATAGTATGAATTGATATTTTATCAGGATAAAAAAAAAAACCTAGTGTTGCAAAAGGAAATCATGCTTAATCTCATCCATTGAATTACAAAGCCACGAATGCTTATAGTGGAGGCTAGGATCTTCAAAACAGAATGGGCTTGAGTTAGTCACAAATTATATCATGGATCCCTGTTCATATTGCAATATGGACCAGAAGTCTATTACATGTGAGTCTCTATTTTTTTTAACGCTTCTTTCTCCTTTTTTCTGACACTTCTTCTCCTTTTTTTTTTGACGCTTCTTCTCCTTTTTTTACAGTATTATTCTTCCTCTCACCAACCCTAATCCAACTTCCTATTTTTATTTGATTTCATCCAAATCTATCTATTTTCTTCTTCTGTGATTGATCGTTGCACCATGGCACTATAACCTGCTCTCTGTTTTCCAAATTGTTGTGCAAACTCAAAACCAAAAGCAAAAACCGAAGCAGAAGCATTAATTATCACGTCTGGTTGGTTGATTGATTAGGTTATTGTTCAGAATACTTATTACTCATTCTTCTTCTTCTTTTTCTTCTTTTTGCATTTTTTAAATTGAATTTTCACTAATTTTTGTTGTATTTGTTTAGTTTGTGCATATAAATTCATTAGTTTTAATGTAGAAATTCATGTGTTATTGATTGGAAGTTCATGTGTTATTAAATAAAAATTAAATTGAATGTGAACCTACAGGTGAAGGTCAATGAATTTTCAAGTGAAGTTCAATGAAAATGCAAGTGAAGGGTTTATTGCACAAAGGGTACCATAACTTTGACCCATGTTTCAAAATGGTACCATTTTTTTAATTTTTTCTTTTCGGTCTCTTAATTTCTATTTTTTTTTAGATCAGTCTCTTAATGATTTTCGATCAAATTTAGCATATGTGGCAGCCTAAATAAGTATATTTATTGTATATTCGCCATGTAAGCATCCAATTAAGCAGACTAATCATCTTGTGGACTCCATAAAATTAAATTTGCTAAAATTTTATTTTATGGGCCCACAAAGAAAATTTGTTCTATGGGCCAAACAAGATGATTATACTATTTAATGAGATGTTTACATGACGAATATACTAAAAACAAGTTTATTCCAACTGCCACATATGTTAAATTTGATTGGATATGTTTGAGGTACTTTAATTTAAAGCAAAAATAGAAATTGTGGTACTGAAAAGAAAAAAATAATACTTTAGTAATTGAAAAGAAAAAAATTGAAAATTTGGTACCATTTTGAAATATAAGACAAAATTATGGTACTAACAGTGCAATAAACTCACAAGTAAAGGTCAATGACCCTGCTGCAAATTCATTAATCTTCACCTGCATGTTCATTGAACCTGTAGGCAAAGGTCAATGAATTTGCAGCAGACTCATTGATTTTGACCCATAAATTCATTGATTCACAATGAATATACAAGTGAAAATTAATGAATTTCATAATTTTGATCAATTAACCTATTAATTTTTACAAGTATAAAGAGACAAAAATGCTATATTGTTTGAATCATTACTGGGGATACTTAAGGAGACACAAATACTGAAAAAAATGTTGAAAGTTTACAATTTAATGTGAAAAAAATGTGCATTTTTAATCTCGCATGTGTGATGGCTCTTGGTCCATATTGCAATATGGACAGGGGTTCATGATATAACAATTGTGAGTTAATGTACTTAAATTTTTAATTTAAATTTCTCTACTCAATAATAATAATAATTAAAATTTCTGGTATTATTTATCAATCTAATTTTAGAATTTATGGTATTATTTATTCTTTTAAGTTGTGTTTGATTCAAATGAATTTCACAAAATTTTATAAAATTTATTTGTAAATACAAGTGAGTGTGTTTAGTTTAAATAAAAATTTTATAAAATTTATTTTTAATTTTAATTTCTTAATTTTATGAAATTGCTTAACACTAAATTTATTTTTATTGATAAAATATATTTAATTTAAATAAATTTTATTTAAAAATTATTTAAAAATAAAATAAATTCTTTAATGTAATTAAATCAAATAAAAAGTCAAAAAGTTTCAAACTACTGGGTGGATTAAAATTATTAGAAGCATAAACTTAGGATTTTCTGTTTTACAACCAAATGAAGGATTAAGAAGGGGTCTCCATAATATAAAGTCCGAGGTAGATAATGACAAACAAGCTGCAGCAAATATAACCCTCCAAAAATTAAAGCACCGACCAACCGTTAATTAATTAATAAGATCACAAGCAAACCTTTTAAAAAGAAATCCTTTTTCTTCACATTTTATGATTCAAAGTAGCCCTCACAAATCTTACCTTAATATTTGTGCATTTATCCACCATCAATTTTGACATTATTTGATTACCTCATTTTAAAAGCATTTCTTTTTTATTTTCATTTTTCCCACACGCAAAAATTTGGCATTTTGCATTTGTACTGTTTTTTAAAAGGTGATTCAAACCCACTTGTCAATTAAAATGGTTCATCATGTTAAAGAAATTGGTTTAAATTACTTTATAGCGCTATTTTTTAAAATTAAAATTGTAATATTTTGATATATTTTTTCAATATTTTTCCATCAATTCCATAAATATGTTTAAGTAAAATAGAAAATAATAATATTTATTTCCATCAATTCCATAAAATAATAATCATTTTTCTAAAAAATAATAATATCTCTGGAAAATGATTATTATTTTAAGGGTTTGAAAATTTTATCATATTATTCATGTAAAAATTGAATTTAATTTGGTAAAATTCTTTAACTTTATTAATATGATTAACAAAAATTTGAAGAAATAGAATATAATGGTATAACTATTAAGAGAATAACAATTACATGTATAATAGTTTTATTGTTAAGAAAAATTTGTCTCAATTATTCTAAAAAATATGTCAATTTTCTAAATTATTTTATCTTTTAAATTGTATCAATTTGCCAATTTTCTGAATTATTTTATCTTTTAAATTGTATCAATTTACATAGTTAATTTTTTGACTTATTTCAATTTTATCCAACTTACATTTGGCATGTGGAGTTGCTTATGTGGAAGGCTGATGTGGTAAATAAGTAGCTGACTATGACAGACTCCAAAACGACATCGTTTTGGTGATGGAGAAAATTGAAAAAAAAAAGAGCAAAACGTATTTGAGGGTAAGTACCTTATTGTGCTTTGGTGGAGTAGATCATAAAGGTTGCAGAAGATGAACTAGCAGCGTGGGAGGATAATACCATTTTTCCTTCATTAGAATCCAAAAGCTTGGAGTGTTTGCCTAGGTTATTCAATTTTTGTTCTGCAGACAATGTTGGTCCAAGGTGCCCATCTTTGAAAACAATTGAAATTATTGATTGTCCGGAGATGAACTCTTTATTTTCTTCAACAGAGGAGCAAGATTCAAGCATATTTATTAAGGCAATAGAAGAAATTGTTAGCAAAACTATTCTCAATGTTTTACCATTTTTTGACAGCAAGGTCAGCTAATTATAAATTTTTATTTATAGATCAATTTTCATTTGAGTTTCAGGTACATGCATATGAAGGATGTGCTAATTAATTAATCGTACATTTTGGCTCCTCTTTGTTGGTTTTTCCAGGCTGCAATCCTAGGCTTGGAAGAGCTGAAAGTGGATTGGAACTCTGTGAAGAATATATGGCATGAAAAGTTTCAAGTTGAGTTCCTTTGTGAACTAAAAGTCCTTAAGCTTAAATGCTTTCCTAACAAGTTCCCACTTTTTCCATCTGATTTCCTTTAAAATTTACCCGATCTAGAAAGCCTTTTTGTAAGTGATTCTTTTTTTAAAAAAACTAGTGATAAAGGAATTCCTATATTGGAATGTGTTCAACTGCAAGTTCTAGTTTCATCTGTAGTGTGTTTCGAAAATCTAAGGGCTTTAGAAGTGTCCAAATAGGGACATTTTGCTCTTTTTTTTTTTCTTTTCTCCATCACCAAAATGGCGTTGTTTTGGAGTTTGTCACAGTTAGCAACTTATTTGCCACGTTAGCCTTCCACATAAGCAACTGCTCATGCCAAATGCAAGTTGGACAAAATTGAAACAATTCAAAAAATTGACTGTATAAATTGATACAATTTAAAGGATATGATAATTTAAAAAATTAGCTTTTTCTTGAGGATAATTGGGACCATTTTCCCTATTGTTAATCTTATTTGGTAAATGAAAGGTAATATATAAATTGTATAATTGATTTTTTTAAAAAAAACTGTTAATATATATGAAATAATTAAAATAACATAAATAAATAAATAAATTATTAAATTTTTTTATGAAAGTAAAAAAATAATTTTTAAAATATCAAATAATTTAAAAAATTATTAAAAATTTCATAAAGATAAAATTACATGATATATTTTATACATTGTTAGACATAAAAAAGGTACAAATTTTATAAAATATAATTTATAAAGAATAAGAGAAAATTACATGTACCAATTGCTTTATGCTTTATAGCTAGTCATGAAGACATATATACTAGTTATTTGACAAGATTTCTCGTGTATTAAATTCAAAATGATAAAAATGATATTTAATGAGTATTTCTTCTAGTGCAAGAAATATTTCATTAATTAATAGCATCCAAATCAAGTACATAAAGAAGAAAGGCAAGAGTCTATCCTCCCAACTACTATTGTTAACAACATAACGAGCTGCTTTTGCTAAACAATGTGCAGCCTGGTTGGTTGTACATTTCACAAACAGGACTTGAACATTGAGGAAAGATAAAAGCAAATCAATATAGTCTTTTGTCATTAACCCCACTTTTGAATCATCGTTAGAGATCTTTGCCACATCATTCACCACATTTAGAGCATCTAACTCCACCACAATGTTAGCAAAGCCTTTATCACATAACCAACTGAGAGCTTCCCTTATAGCTGAGCCTCTACTAGTTTCGGGTTATCAGTTGCATTAATAACTAATAGCTTAGCATTTAGAAACTAACCCTCCTCATCCCAAACTAAACAAACTAATCTAGCCTTATAAGTGAACATAGCAACATTTGTATTACATTTTAAAGGTCCATGTACAAGTTTTTGCCATCTATTTGAATTGCTTTGGCCCTTTAATATATTCTGATTTGAGCATAACAATTGAGCTACTTTCCACTGGTTATAAAATATCCTGCCCAAAGAGACAATTTTAGGACATGAGTTATGTATATTTTGCTAGACCATTTCATTTTTATTCTTCCATAAACCCTATATCAATATACAGATTTTAGACATATGATCCTTCATACACTGAGAGACAATAACATTAAACCAAGGATGAAACTTATCTGAGGAGGGAGCAGGAATGGACAAATGAGAGATTTCTGACATAGAAAGTGCCACCGAGCATTTAAAAAATGCATGCACTTTATTCTCACCATTAGCACTACATAAAGAACAAATATCCTCCATGTTTACTCTTCTATCTCTTTTAGATTTATCCTCGTTGGCAAACAACTAGCAAAAGCTCTTTATATCAAATCAATTACTTTACCTAGCATATTCATGCTCCAAATTTGCCTCCACACTAAGTCTTGTGGGAGAGTTGACAAGACAATATGCTCCCTATAAAGTTGGTAGTATCCATTCTTCACACTATAGACATCCTTTTTGTCATTAGCCCAGAACAGTAAATCCTCTTTCCATGAGTAACTTAGAGGAATTTGCAATATTAGTTGACTGTCTCTAGAATTAAAGAACTGATGAACAACATCCTCTCTTTAGGACTTTCTATCATTTAAGATAAGATCAGCTACATATTGAATATTTGGTTACGGGTGTAAAAAAGAAGTAATGTAAGGATAAAAATTGTTAGGAAGCTAGGCATTTATTCAAATACTGATACACCTACCATCACCTACTCTCCAATGGCTACCATTCTTTAAGAAGCTTTGAGATGACAACAAGCTTCTCTATGTATAACTAGGATTGTAACCCAGCGAAGCCTCTAAAAATGAGCATCGAGGGAAGTACCTGGCTTTCAAGACTCTTGCAATAAGAGAATTTGGCTGCAAGATAAGCCTTCAACCCTGTTTATTGAAGAGATTCAAGGATAAAAAAACCTAGTCCATCATGTTCCTTACGACATTATAACTTTTTCTAACTCATCCAATGGAGACCTTTGCTACCTGACAAACCCCACCAAAATAAATTTAACATATGTTTAATCTACTCATAAAGAGATATTGTATGAGAAACACACTCATCAAGTAATTTGGTACAACTTATACCACTAATTTGATTAGGGTATGCTTTCCTGCCCTACTCAAAAGCTTCCATTTCTAACCTAAATACGAACCCATATTTTTTCCTTTATAAAAGAGAAGATTTGTTTCTTATTCTTACCTATCAATGATGAAAGCCTTAGATATTGACCTAGTGATTTTGTTTGGGAAATACCCAAAACACTGCAGACTGCATCTCTTACAGAACTATCAACATTCTTACTAAAAAAGACAAATGACTTTTGAAAGTTAACTAGTTGACTTGATGCTTTGTTATACAACTCAAAAATCTTTTTCATGTCCAATGCTTCCTTCGGATCTGATTAAAAGAAAAAATCTATCGTCCACAAAAAATAAATGTGAAATGATAGGGGCAACCTGACATGCATGAAAACCATGAAGGGTTTCTGAAGCTATTTTATTTTTAATAATCGTAGATAAACCTTCTGAGTGGATAATAAACAAATATGCGACAATGGGAAGCCTTGTCTCAGACCTCTTTTAGGATATATCAACCCCAGTTCAAAACCATTATGAAGAATTTTGTATGAAACAGATTCTACACACATGGTAATAAGCTTAATCCATTGCAGGGCAAATCCCAACTTAGTCATCATCTTACGAATGTACTCCCACTCAAAATGATCATAGGCCTTACCTATATTTATTTTTAATGCCACAAATCCACCCTTGTTTGTAGATTTCCTCTTAAATAATGCATCATCTTAAAAGCAACTCAAATATTATCTGTGATAAACCTGCCCTTAATGAATGCACTTTACTCCTCAGCTGTGATATCTAGAAGAACTAATTTCAGTTAGTTAGCTAGCATCTTTGTAATCACCTTATAAAAAATGAAGCACAGAGAGATAAGGTGAAGATCTCCCATAGACACAAGTGACCTCTTCTTAGGGATAAGAATAATTGATATTTCATTTAGACAACCAGGCATAGAACTTGAATGAAGTATTCTAGACAAGCTAAGGTTACCTGAGGTGCTACAATATGCTAGAATTTCTGAAAGAAGCAAGGGTTTAAGCCATCAAAATTGGGAGACTTTATAGGATGCATTGAGAAAATAACATCGCAAACTTCTACTTCTGTGGAAGGATGAAAAAAATGGGCATTGTGAGCATTCAAGACCTTTTATGGAACACATTCAAAGATCTCATTATCCTCAACTCCCTGGGGGGTAAACAGTTCATTAAAATAATCAACCATAACAACCTCTAATTTGTTACCCCAAGATTTAACCCTGCCATGCTTATCTTACAAAGAGTAGATATTGTACCTGTTTCTCAAATAGGATGCCCAAGCATGAAAAAATTTAGAGTTGCAAGACCTCTTCTTAGAGTTAAGTCTGTTGAGATCATTGTTTCCAATATAATTCTCATTGATAGAACATTGCTAGGCTTTCCCTTCTTGGATCTGCTTAATATCCATTTGATGGCCTAAAACTTCATCTTCCTTAGCCTATAGCTCATAAACTAGATCTCTTCTCTTCCTTTTAGGATAAACAATGATTATTTTCTCACTAAAATCACATATTGTATTAACTTGTACCAAACCACATTTTAAATTGGTGACATGATTACTTGCCTTAATTTTAGCCTTAACTGCATCATCATGAATCAACTGATTGTGGGTAATTACCAAAAGAGAGACTTGTTATTATTCTCCAACTGCTCCATTCATCGGAGTTTGATACTTGTCATCATCTTGAAGCCACTTCTCCCCGGACTGAGCATTATTCCTCATGTTTTGAACACTCAGCTTAAGACCAAACTTTTGTATGTGAGCACCCTTTTCTTTAATATACAATAGGTCACATACTTATCCCAATGGCCTAATATTCTATAGTAAAACTAGAATTGGGGAAGTCCTTCATATTGAAATTGAAGCCAACACGAGTCCCGTCTAGCTCTCTTAATCTTCATATGTTGCTTTAGAGGTTGTCTTACATCAATTGCCACTCTCACTTGCATAAAAAGCCCACCACATCCCATCGTAGTTTGCAGGATCATCTTCAACAAAAGCTTCCAATAAAATTTTTAATACTTTTGGCAACTCTTTTTAACATAAATTTAACCGAAAAGGTCATATGCATGCATCCACAAGTCCATATGATATAACTAGAGTTTTATTGGTTGATCACCCGTACATAGCCTTTTGGTAATCAAAGGATGTTGATTGAAAATCCATGGACCCCCTCCTATCACCCATCTGAGATCCACTTCATGGAAGAATTGGAAAAGAAAAAGGGTTGGTGATATATTCGTAATACAAACACCTTTTGCAGGGCACCATATTGAGGCCAATGTGTTTTTCATATATGTAATTTTAATCTACTTCTCAATTAAGAAATGCCCAACAAGACACCACCTAGAGTTTGTGACTCAGTTGACCTTATCTCGTCTTCAATTATCAACCTCTCCTTATCATTATCTTCCCAAGCACAAAAATTGTTTATATCCTCAATATTAGAACTTGAGCTCCCTATGAATCTTGTAACAAAAGGACAAAACAGTTGAAAAACAAAATGATTATCAAAACCTAAGACTTGTCAAATAAAACAAGAAAACAAACTTGTCATAGAGACAAGAGGCATTATATATGTTAATCAATATTAATATTATTAATTTATTAACATTCTTATGAGAATTGACATAAAGAATTGAAAATAAAAAATATAAACTAGTGATAATAATAAAATTAAAATAGAAATAATAAAACCACCATAAAAATTTGATTTATATATTTTTTATAAATTTTATTTATATTTTATTAATGTAAACAATTGAGAAAATAAATAATTTATAAATAAACATAAAATAATAAAAAAAATAAAAAAATGTATTTTTCAATAAAAAAATTTACAAACTTTTATTCTACCACAAACTAGATTAATAAAAAATACATATAAATAGAATTAATTGTTAAAGGGTTAACACTTATCCTTACTAGTCATATGAAATTTTCTAAAATTTCATAACCTTAATTATTAGCTAGTCATCAAATGAGAAACCAAAGCATCTAGAAAACAAGGAATCCCAATTCGGAGAACAAAGAAAGCAATCAAGATGCTCACAAATAAGATCATCTCCATGACGAACATTAGTCCATGTAAATGGACTGCCATGAAATCCTAAAAAATGCAAAATTTTTTGTATTTAATAAATTATATGCAAAATTTTAATATCGGACAGTCAGATAATCAAACTTATAAAATGATGGCATATATATAGTTGTGAACATTTCTCTTTAGTATTGTCGATATTCCAAAAAAAAATTCCTACAATTAATTGTCATTGACAAGCACGAGTACTGTGGGCGAATTTTTTTTTTGAGTGGGTGGGCGAATTAAAATTTAATAAATTAGCAAATACAGTTCAGTTCATATACATGACAATAATAGCTCCATCATGAGATGATCACTAGAAAGAGCACTTCTACAATTAATGAAAATGTTCCAAACATTTTGTTTGTATTTTTTTTTTCATTTGAAAATAATTATAGTGCATTGCCAATCCTACCTAGGTCGGATAATTTTTCATTTTGACACCGAAATTGACACCCATAAAAAGGAGAAGTTCGATACACCCACCCTCTTCCCAAAGATAAAAAAAAAAGAAATAATAATAATAATTATAGTGCATTAAACTTAAAATGGTTACTACGATAAGCATTATATATCATTTTTCTGTACTTAAAAGATTATCTTTTTTTCCACAAAAGATAAGAACTTTTTTGAACATTGAGAAAAAGCTGTGGGGCTAATATTATTGCAATTTTATGCATTATCATCATCATGATCGTTGCACTTCCACTACATTGAATTACACGAGTAAAAATTATAACAGCTAGAATTGTCAAAAGCATTTCTATTATCATCATCATCAAGCGCATTTAGACGTATGTTATATACGAGTATTTAATAATTTATTTTATTAATTCAAAGTATAGAGATGTGATATTTAGTGGGTTCAATTATCTATCAAAATAAAATATTAAAATTTAATAAAATTGGACTAAATCAAGCTAAAAATTATTAATTTATTAATTTATTTAAACTTTCTAATTATTTTAAAATTGAAATGATAAGTATATTTTTAATTTTTACATATTTGAATTAAAATTAGAAATATTTTATATACTTGCATAGACTTGAATAACATATAAATAAAATAAAATTTATATCTTTATAAGTAATATTTATGGATTAATTAGTTGACTATTAAAATTTTATTTTAAAATTTAAATTAAAATAAGTGAATATTAGAAAACTATATTAATAGCTTAAAAAGTAATTTCTATTTTAATTTGGTTAATGATATAAAAAGTAATAATACTTATTATATTATAACTCTTGGTTAATAAATATTTTATTCAAAGTAACAATTAATATCTCCAAAAATATTTTAAATATTTTAATATTCATAAAATTACAAAATAATATAAATAAATCATATTTTCATGTATTATTTGATCGAATAATTATTTATTATTACCTATTTTGGTATTTATTTGTGTGAAATTAATATATTTCATATTAAATTATTTAAAAATTTAATAATTTTTTATCTATTTTAATTTTCGTACCTAATTAATAAATATGCAATTTCAATAACTGTTTTACTAAAGCAACCAAATAAAACTATTAAGAATTTAAATCATTTTTTTTTCCATTATCTGCTTATCAAATTTACCTTTAAGTAATTTAGTTATAATTTAAGACCTTTAATTTGGTGAATTAAAACTTTTATAAGTCATTTACTAATAAAAATATTAAATAATATTATAAATATTTTTCATATTTTTTACCAATTGATAGCTAAATTTAAAAATAAAAGCATTTATATCTTATTTATATATATGAATTATTGTAACTTTAAGGTTACAGGAATTATAAAATATTTGATTAATAAAAAATTTGGTTAGTATAATCTTTTATTTATTAAAATTTTAAATTTTAATTAATGATGATCTAACATTTATATTTATTATGTGTTAAAAAGTTACATTATTTACATATTCAATTATAATTTTAAATTAGTGAAACCACAAATTTAGTAATCTGTTATGCAAATACTAGCAGCTAGCCCAAATATTTTTGAATTAAAATGATAAAAATATTTGTCATATATATATATATATTAAATTTATATTATACATATTTTTGAAAATTATATACATTTTTATTAATAAAAAATTATAAGAAATTGATGATAAATATCTTTAACTAGATAAAAAATGAAAGAATATGCATTTTACGATCTTAACAATTAACTTAAAAAATTAAAAAATAAAGATTTAATTGGCTGAATATAAAAATTGTAAGGATTTAAGTATTATAATTTAAAAATAAAAGAATTCAATTATATATTTTATAAGGATTTAATTGGATATAATATTAAATAGATGAATTGAAATTTTTAACGCAAGATTTAATGTATAAAAAATAAAAATATAAAAACTCAATGGAAAAAGAAGTTTTTGCTATTGTGCAAATATTTGTATCTATACGAATGAAATTAGAGCTATTGGATTTATTTTTATTAATTATAATCATCAATCATTTTTGTGTGCCAATATATATAAAATATTTCAATTGTTGTAATTAAATTAGTAGTAGTCTAACGGTTCTAATTGTATTTCTATAGATACATATATTTATATTGTAGAATGATTCAGAAAAAAATTAAAGTATAGAAATTTAATAAAATAAAATTGAAAGATAAAAACTTAATAAAAAAGAGAAAAGTAAAGGGACCAAAAGTTGAAATTTATCTTTGTTTTGGGTTAAAAATTTAACTTTTCAGTAGTTAATTTTTATAAAACCAGATGCATCTAATTTTGGTGATTTGTATCTTGAATCTGCAAACGGTCACAAAGATTGAATAATTTAGAAATGGGAATCTTCTCCCCAAGCTACAAGCTTGTTTCTTTTGAACCACCTAAGCCGCAAACTTTGATGCCGTTTCTTGCCCCCCCAAATTTCTGGAAACAATTTTATGTCAAAATCTTTGACTCTTTCAAACCATAGAATTGACAATAAAGTAGTAAATTATATATATATATATATGTGTGTGTGTGTTCTGGCTAAAACTTAAAATTACCCGACCGCATATATGCTGTTGCTTCACCTTACATAAAAATTTGATAAAATGAAAAAAAAGTTTGGTAAACATAAATAATTTTTTTTTCATATTTTTCAAAAAATAAAATTTTAAAATAAAAAGTCCATTTCTTACAAGATCACACTTTCCATTTTTAATTTTATTTAATTAGAAATGTATCATATATTATAATTGTGTTTACTTTATTATGTTAAAAGCTATTTTTCTTATTAATATAATTTAGACCTTTATTTTTTATTAATGTAAATCATGATTTGCTCACAATGCACATATAAATAAAATTTATTTTACATTTCATAGAATTTAATTTTTAACATCAGTTTTAGTAATTTTTTAAAACAAATAAAATTAGAATTATCAATAATCGAATTCGAATTAAATCAATTGTATTTAACATCTTAGTTAGCAAACAAGATTTTAAAAAGCATTAGACATCTTTTGAATATTAGGGTAAATTGCATTTTTCTCCTTATATTTTGTCACATTACACTATTTCATTCTTGACATTTGAAAAAACATTTATTCATCCATGATATTTGCTTTTTTTTAACACTTATTAGTTCTCCTATAGAGTTACAATAGTACATAAAAAATTAAATGTTATGGATGAATAAATATTTTTTTAAATGTCAGAGATGAATAAATATTTTTTTAAATGTTAGGGATAAAGTAGTATAATGTGATAAAATACAGGAAAAAATTGTAATTTATCCTTAGTAATATTATGAGAAATAATTTTTAAATTTAAATTTTTTATTTTTAATAATCTTATTGTTTCATCTATTTTTATTAAAATATACCTCACCTTTTTTTCTGAAAAAATAATTTCAATAAAAAAATAAAGCTGCTGTAACTGTACTGCTATTAAACTCGTTACACTCGCCATTAAACTCAAATTACAATCCTAATGCTGGAAATCTTACTATACGCAGTTACATACAAATGGAAAAAAAAAAAAAATTACAGGCGACAGTAAAAGTAAAAAAAAGTTCAAGAGGAAAAAACAGTAAATCTTTTTTTACGTGTTTGTTTGTGAGAAGAAAAAGAAGAAGAGTAGTTAAAAAGTTAAAACAAGATTCAAATTGCAAAAAGAACAAGAGAAAGTGGGAGAGAGAAGAAAAAGAGAGAAAGTGGCTCTTTCTTCTTCTTCTTCAAAATAGACCGACCTCTCTTTCCTTCTTCTTCCATTTTCAAAATCCTCCGCTGCCACAGCAGATCTTTCTTCAAATTTTCAAGCGTTTATCTGTTTGATTGATTGATTGATCGATCGATCGATCGATCGATCGCTTTACGTTTTGATTAGCTCTTAACGATTCTTTTTTGCTCGTCCGTTTAGATTTTTTTGTTATTTTTACTAATTTGAATTGAAATGGAGGCGATCGATGAGTTACGTCAACTATCGGAGTCCATGAGACAAGCGGCGGCTTTACTTGCCGATGAAGATGTTGACGAAAATTCAAACTCAAGCTCTAGTTCTAGACGCAGTTCTACTTTTCTTAATGTTGTTGCACTTGGCAATGTTGTAAGTTTCTTCTTTTATGTTTTTCTAGATTTTTTTTGTTGTATTT
>CATIWM010105120.1:0-13928 GCA_949671775.1 Mallotus repandus | reverse complement strand
TACACGTTGTATATCTCTCACATTTCCATGCTTGCTCAATGCTTCATTAATTGGACCTTATTATATAGTTGAAAGTAATTTATTTGGTCAAGAACATCACCATTCAAGAGAGTAGGAAACACTCCTGCAAGACTAATGGATTAATAACTTGTGTTGTGGGTTTGAAATTTTTATCATTTGGTGCCACCATAAGATTTTTCTGAGCCCTAAATTCAACCAAATGCAATACTGCATGTGAATAAATTCAATTGATGGCTACATATTCTTTTATTCGACAGAATTTTAAATTTAAGTCTTTTTCTAAGAAACTATTTAGACCATACTTCTCTATTTTATGGTAATGATCTCATGAGGTCATGAACCACTTTATATTACATTTGCTACATATGATTACATTTAGAGGACTTTGGCTTTTATAAAGAGCTTAGAGGAAATTTTAAAGTTAGTGCATCACTTTGGATTTGCCTAAAATTTTACTCCTCGACCATAATCTAAAATCTCAACCAGTGGACATTCAAGTATGAAATTATTTTATGTTACATATTGATATAAAAAAAAAAATTAAACGCTTACAATTTTATAAATAATAACAGATCTAGATAGAGTTATATATTAATTATTGCAAGCAGGAGAAAACAACTATGGCCAAAAATGATAATTACTATAATCCAACAACTACAATATATTAACTAAAGTACAAAGTGACCGTTCAGAGCAAAACAAGATTTTGTAAACCAATGGGTAATTCCTTGGCCCGCCCTATTGTACTTTCTTTACAAATATTATTATTATTTGCTGCCTCCTCTTATTTTTTGCACCAACACAGGCAGAAAATAAAAATTAAACAACTCCCATCTTATTAATAGCAAAAATATGCAAAGAGATAAGATGATCCTACATGAAATAGTTAAACTGCTGCATGCCATTAATTTATTTTATTTTTTTAAAGAAAATTAACACAAAAAAATGTGATAATTGGTAATCCTTGATCTACTCTTTTTTATTATTCTTAATCTCTTTTTTTAATCATACATGCCATTGGTTAAAATGTTTTTTTTATAAAAATCTTTTATTTCAATATAAGGGGAAAACCACTTGAGAGAACCTCAAGTGATGAAAAATCCCTCCCTAAACTAAATAAGAATGTCCAAAAAAACAAAACAAAGGAAGCTAAAACAAAGAACATACACCACATCACCATTTAAAACCCACAACCAAGAAAAAACAAAATACCATAATAAAATCTAATGATACACAAAAATATTCTACCAATAAGAAAGAGACATGTGTACAAGGTCCTTCTATCTCATAACACATCAGCAACCCTTTTTGACTTGTTGACTTGCCAGTTAGGACATTATTGTGTTGAAGAAGGTCTCATAACCCTTTGAGCAAACCTCCATGACTCTCAGGATAATTCCTAACTCCTGAGCGTTAAATATAGTACTATTGTGACATGCATTAATGCATGTCCATCAACCTCAATTTATATTGACATAGTTACTATTCATAAATGCAGAGCCTCATGTGTCCCAAAGATTTACTATTGTATCAGACCTCATGACTAATCAAATCAAAATTTTTCACTAACTTCATGCAAATAAAAAGAGACTAATTGGGGGGAAAAGGGTATTCTTCTTTTACCACTACTTCTCTTTTTTTTCATATTTTTTCTCTTCTTCATTCATATCAAGAACAGAGCTACCATTTCCCATTCTTTTCTTTTCGTTCCTTTTTTCTTCTCTTCTTTCTCTATTTTCTAAGCTTATTTTAACCTGCATTACCTGGCTCTTACTTGAAGCCTCCCTAATTTGACCGTTGGAGGGGTTTCGGAACCTCCAAAACCCTTTGACCATAACTTGTTGACTGAGTGCATGCATTCGAAGGCTAAGTTGGAGCTAGAGGTCTGGAGCACCCACATCAAATGGCACCGTCTGTAGGAAATGGGTAGCTCCTATTAGAAAAACTATTTGTTTTCAGTTTGATATATTAATTACGAAGTTATAAGGATTAGGGAGTTTTAAGGATTTGTAGAGAATTTGAAGTGGTAGTTATTGTAGCTAGAAGTGTACGCGAAGGACATAAGCTCGCATTAAGAGCTGACGTTCCTCTATGACGACGGGATCAAATGCTTTTGACAGGGAAGAAACTGGTGGAGAAGATAACAGGGTTGAGAAGAGAGCAGCAGGATCCAACTCTAAAAATCCTAAAACCGTGGAAGTGCCAGCTGATTTCCTTGATGACTTGATGAAGAAAGTGGATTCTTTAACAAAAGTACAATGTGAACAGAAGAAGGAGAAAGCCAAGGTTGACGACCCCTATGTCAAAATTCTAAACATTGTAAGAATGAGATTAATTATTGAAGGAGAGGGAGAAATTGATGAGACACATTTAAAAATAGTTCATGGCTCCTAGTCACTCCAAGAGCATAATAAACATCACCTAGAGTGAGCTCTAAGGGGCGTGAATCTAGGGAATCTAGAGGGATAGAGCAAGATCAAAGATGGGAGAGTATAGAAGATTATGATGTTATGAGGGGGAGGGACAAACGTTCCCAATCTCATGAGCAAAAATAGCTTAGGAGTTATAAAAAGAGACGGGTCTCTAATTCGTATGAGGATTTTTCAAGAAGGCACAGTAAGAAGGGGAAGGCTATTGGTCTTTCTTCATCTTGCCATAGTAAATTAAAGGATGATTTTAAGGAGTTCCTAAAGTGGAGAGAAAAGAAAGCAGACAAAAGCAAGTTGCCTACTCAGGTGATCAATGTTCACTCACCTTTCTCTAAGGATATTCAGAAAGAGCCGATTCCTAGTAAATTTAAGCTTCCTTCTTTGCCTTTTTATAATGGCACTACAAGCCCCAAGGATCATGTGACTAAATTCAAAATAATCATGAAGTTTTATACACATTCAAATGCTATTCTTTGCAAAATATTTCCCACAACCTTTGTTGATGTTGCGCAATCTTAGTTTAATAACTTGCTCCCTAGTAGCATTCACTCTTTCTCTGGTTTTAGCAAGTAGTTCATCAGTAGATTTGTCTCTAGTATTCTAGCTCAAAGGGAAACTTCATACTTGGAGATCGTTGTTCAAAACAAAGGAGAGAGCCTTAGAGAGTATGTTACAAGATTTAATATAGAGGCTATAAAATTTCCTAACCTGGATCACTTAAGGGCAATTGAATCTATCATAAAGGGCATCAATAATCCCCCTTTCTTCAACTCACTCACAAAGAATGCCCCAATAGATTTAACAACATTGATGGATAAGGCAGAAAAATATATTAAACAAGATGATGCTTTTTGAACTAGTTGGTTTCCGCCCAAGCGCAAGGAGGAATCTTAAAGCATATGTTGATGATATGATCGTGAAGAGCAAGACCTTCAAAAAACACTTAATTAACTTGTAGGAAAGCTTTGGAGTCCTCAGTCAATATGGTATGAAGCTAAATCCTAATAAGTATTTTTTTTTTATCAGAGGGGGAAAATTCTTAGGATACAAGGTCATTAGTAAGGGGATTGAGCCGAATCCTAAGAAAGTGCAAGCTATTCTAGAAATTTCTTCTCCTCAGCGTCCTAAAGATGTACAAAGACTGAGAGGAAGAGTTGTTGCCTTACACAGATTCATTTCAAAATCTACAGAGAGGTGTCTCCCTTTCTTTCAAAAATTGAGAAAGGTCTTAGCTTTTGAATGGACCGAAGAATGTGAAAAAGCTTAATAAATCCTGAGTAGACCATTGCCTGGAGAGAATTTATTCATCTACCTAGTTGTATCAGATCAAGTAGTAAGGGCAGTTCTAGTTCCAGAGGAATATAAACTACAAAAATCGGTGTATTATGTGAGTAGAGTTCTTCGTGGGTATTAGTTGAATTATGCTGCCATTGAAAAATTGTAATTTTCCTTATTGATTTCTGTGAGGAAGTTTCAGGTTTATCTCTTGGGACATTAGGGAATTGTACGAACAAATGTACCTCTTAGGCAAGCCCTTCAAAAGCCTTCCACAGCTGGCAGGATGATGGTATGATTAATAGAAATCGGTAGGTACGAATTGAAATATAAACCTAGGAAGGCTATAAAAGTGCAAGCCCTTGCTGATTTTATTGCTGAATGTTATTTCAATGAAGCTAATGGAAAAAGAGAGTTTCAAGAGGAAAAAAAGCAAACATATTGTCTTTTACCTGGCTCCTCTATAGGAGAAACTTATGAATGGAACCGATATGTGTATGGTTCATCTTGCTTGGGAAGAGGTGGAGCTCGGATAGTACTCAAAGGACCATATGGGTTCTTAATCAACCATGCCCTCAAGTTTGCTTTTCCTGTTTCAAATAATATCTCAAAGTATGAAGCTCTCATTAATGGCTTGGAGCTGGCTGAAACAGTTGGAGTCTCAAACTTAAAAGTTCACAGTGATTCACAACTAGTTGTGAACTAAGTAGGGGGAACATTTGAGGTGAAAGATGAAACAATAGGTCTATAATTATAACAAGTAAGGGAGATATTGAAGAGATACGAGCAGAGGGGAATTCCTGTGTGTGTTGTTCAAATTCCCAGGTTAGAAAATTCTTTAGCAGACTCTATTAGTAAAATGGCAATGTCAAAAGACTTCTCACTTGAGGATGTTCATATGAAAATACTATCCTCTCTTAGTACATCTAAAACTCTTGAAATTCTCCTTATACATGAAAGAACATCTTAGATGAACACGATAATCTGATATTTGGAGGAAAGATAATCCTTGGAAGACTGAAAAGAAGCTTTTAAGCTATCCCTGAGAGCATCCAGATTCACATTGCTACATGGGAAACTCTATAAGAGAGGGTATCACAAGCCCCTCTTGAGGTGTTTATCTGAAGAAAAAGTAAGATATGTGCTGAGAGAGGTATATGAAGGAGTTTGTAGGAGTCATATAGGGGGACGAGCTCTATGTAATAAGATAATAACGCAAGGATATTTCTGGCCCAGAATCTCTAAGTTTTCCTAAGAGTTTGTAAGGAAGTGTGATGTCTGTTAGAGATATGCCAATGCTATCCACATTCCTACCAACAATCAGACTCATATTCTAGCCGCATGGCCTTTTGCATAATGGCGAATCAACATCTTAGGTCCATTCCCCCCAGTACCTAGACAGAAATGCTTTATAGTACTTTATGTGGAGTATTTTACTAAGTGGGTTGAGGTGGAGGCTCTAGCAATAATTACCACCCAGAATGCTAAAAATTTTCTTTGGAAAATTGTGATATGCAGATTTTGGGTGCCAAAAATATTAATATCTGATAATGGGAGAAAGTTCAATTGTAGCAAGTTTAAGGAGTTCACAGAAAGGCTTAGCATCGATCACCATTTTAGTTCTGTTTCTCACCCACAATCCAATGGGCAAGCCAAAGTATATAACAGAACCATTCTTCTGGGGTTAAATAAGAGAGTGGATTGTGTTAAGAGTGATTGGGCAGAAGAATTACCTAGCATTTTATGGGCTTACAGGACTACTTTGAGAACCCCTAGTGGTGAAACTCCATTCTCTCTAACTTATGGGACTGAGGTTGTTATTCCTGTGGAAGTAGGGATTCATACTCAAATGATAAAATGTTGTGATCTAAAGAAGAATGAAGAGGAGTTGAGAATAAATCTCGATCTACTTAAAGGCCTAAAAGAGGAAGCTTCAGTCAGGATAGCAAAGCAGAAAAGAAAAGCAGCTAGCTATTTTGATGTTAAAGTCAAACCTAGACCTTTGCAAATGAGAGATTAGGTACTTAGAAATTTAAATGCTAATGGGAGAAGAGAAGGTCAGGGGAAGTTATTACCAACATAGGATGGACCCTACAGAGTAGTGGGAATTATCCGACCTGGGACTTTTTACTTAGCTGATCTTGAAGGAAACTACCTTCCACATGCATGGAACTCTTAACATCTGAAAAAGTACTATTAGTAAGAAACTATATTTTTTGTGTGGTTTTCTTTATTTTGTAAGGATAACAGAAACTCTTCTCTATCCTTTATAATGAAATATCAATAGGTTAATGTACTTGAAGACTACTATTTCCTCTATTATATATCTATGAATGAAAAGCGCTCTCTCCCATGATAAATAGAGGCATTTCTTAATGAAGCTTATCAATCTGTCAACTCTTACAATTTTTCAATCTTGGCAACTTATGAATTTTATATAAGAAATTATGAAATGCTATGGAAAATTCTGTGAGATGGCAAATATATTAAACTATTAAAAATTGTGAGTTAATACTTAATTTTTCCTTTCAACATAAAAAGGACATCTTCTTACGTTAGGTGAATCAGAAAAAGAATGCATTCGACAATCAAACTAAAGTTAAGTCTCCAGAAGTGAGATAAATATCATTTGAAATATCTACAACACATCTGCGTAGAACTTCTCTTAGAAAAATTCCTGAGTCCACAATCAACATGTTGAAAACCAAATAAAGCACAAGAAAAACAAGGATAAAAGAGCATATTCTTGAAAAAGCCAATATACTATTCAAAATAAACACCTCGAAGAGGAAAAACTGTCCTTGTGAATGAACACACCAATAACTACAACAAGCAAAATATCCAAACTATCAAAGTAAGAAATATACAAAATATTGGTAAGGAAAAATATTAAGTTACATCATCCTTTGCCGATGAACTTTCAGGTTGATTAGCTTTGGAGGGGGAAGAAGAGGGAAGCTTTTCTTCTTTGTTCTCTTTAGGATCTTAGGTCACACCTTGGGATCCAATTTTTTTTATGAGAATTGCATTTTTATTTAAAATGCTTTAGTGTGGTTATTATGTAGTTTTTGTGTTTTAATTAAATTTATAATGTTAGTTTTTATATTTATTTTGTATATTTATTTTTGTAGGTGAATCGGGACACTTTTTAGGGTGATAAGGGGTGTTTCGGCTTGAATTTGGGGCTTACCGTTAGTTGCTATCACAGTAGAGATGCATGCATTTGTTTGTAGTGTAAAAGAGGGGGCTAGTGGTCAGTTGCTACAGCAGCAGTAATGTAGAGAAAAATGGGTTGATTTCAGCTGAGATAGCAGCCTTGGGGCTGCTGTCGCAGACCGGTTTAATTTGGAAGTTTTTGACAATTAAATATTGCCTATTTAAGGAGGACTCTAGGGAATTTTTAGGGGATCAATTACCTAACATTTGAAGTTGATTTTTGGGAGAAATTGACAGTGAAAAAGTGCAAGAAATATTGGGAGAACTCAAGAGAGATCAAGAGTTAAGATTCAAGAGCACAAGTTTTAGTTTTTTATTTTCTTCTCTCCCTTTTATTATTGTATTTTTCATGAGTTGTTTTGGGAATTTTCTTGAATATTTTTACAACATGTTAGGCTAAATACATGTTGGTTAGGGGTTGATGATTTAACATGAATTAGTTTTTTCTTTAATTAATGAATTATTAGCTCTTACAAACTATATTTATTGTGCTTATTATATGTTGGTGCTTGATCAACATTAGCATAATTAGAGAGATTAAATTGCTTATAGGTAAAGATATCATAAGTAAATTAAATTTCCTTCAGGTGTGAGTGAATAAATTTATAATTTAATTCAAGGGATTGAGTTCATAATGAGAATTGGGATTTAATGTTCTTGTTTGAAGGTTACGAATTAAATTAGGTTATTGCTTTAGAATGATTAATCAATAATTTAGAATTACATGGGATTTGCAAGACTAGTATGTTCATTAGTTGAGGTCAACTAAGGATTGTAAAAAGATTCAATTCCTAACTATTGCTTTCATTAATAGTTTATTCCTTCATTTTCAAAGTAGTTTTATTTTATAAATTAATTTATTTGTTATTTAATTTTCTTTTCCAAATTCCATATTCAATAGTCTTAGACAATAAAAAATTAGGTTAATAGGTGGTTAGAACTAGTCTCTGTGGGACGATATTTTTATATTACTTGGCGATACCATGTGCTTGCAATTTTGCACAAACATCCTGTTTCAATCTTCTAACCAAGAAGAGCCAGCATCTCTGAGACATTAGGAGGTACCCCCAAGTCAATTAAAGCACCAAATTTGTGCTCTCCTTCAATAGGTTGATCCCCTTCACGATCACCCTTACAATCTTCACCAATAGAATTAAAGTTAGAAAAATCCTAACCTGGAGCATGCTTCTTAATTTTCTTCAGCAAAGTATGCAATCTAGTAGTATAATAGTTTGCTACATATAAAGTGATCTCCTCACTGTATTCATCAGACTTCATGAAACCTTCAATGGCTTTCTCCGTAGCTTTCCAGACAGATGCATGCTTCTCATCTTCTTTCTCAAGCAGTTCCTTTTTTAGCTAGAGAATCTCTTGTTACATCTTTGAGTTGAGCTCAGTTAGTTGCTTTCTCTTAAACTCTAAATGGACATTGGATTTCTTCAGCTCCTCCAGCTAACCGGATACTTTATCATGATCTCTCAAGATTTTCCATGTCCGCCTTCAAAGCATCCTTCTCATTAAAAAGTTTATTGACTTCTTCTTGGAAAGTCACAGTCTTTAACTCCAACTCATATAAGGATCTAGAGAGCTAAACCCAAAGAGGAACATAAATAAATAAAATGCAGATAAAGGAAAATTACTGAGAGTAAGGAGAAGAATTCAAATAATATCATACCAATTGGGCAATGCGGATTAAGCGAATCCGTAAGGAAAAACCACTTGCATCTTAGTGGAGAACGTGTTCATTAGAGCCAATGTAAAGGCTGGAAAGAAGTCTAAAGTATGCAATGCCTTATAAGGAAAATCCCACTCTAAGATACCTATTGATTAGAAGGGTTGCGAGATTTTGAATGGGAGTGTCTAGGGTAACGTCAAACATAGGATTGTTTTCAAGATCAACTTTGAGAGCCTTCTCCCTCTTAACCGCAATACTCCTCTCATAGAGACCATCTGCAGCTTCCCCACCAGTGAAAACCCCATACCTCTTTGGCCTCTTAGGATAAGACCTCTCCTCCTCCTCGTCAGACCCAGAATCAGCAATCATATCGATCGGATCAGAAACTACTTTCTTACCTATCCCTTTACTGCCAGGAAGAGGAGCTTTCCTCTTTATCTATTTCGCCTCCACTATAGGGGAATCTCTTATCACCACAACAACAGCCTTCTATTGAGTCATTTCCCCAGAGTAAGACTCTTTCCATTTTTCCCCAAAGAATTCTGAGCCCTTAGCTGCAGTAGATTGAGCCCTAAAGACACTTGATTCTCGTTCACTTTTCATCTTTGCCATTCACATAACATTTGTATGGGATAGTTTGAATTTTACCTCCTTAGAAGATGCCATTATTTCTTGATGAACTAAAAAAAAGAAAAGAGAAAACAACATCCACTAAAACGGAAATATTGTCATCAAACGTTTCTATCAAAAATCATCAACACAAAAATAACATAACCTACTTGAATCCTTTAAAGGGCGACCTGCTATGATATTTTGGATATCATACACTTTACCCTCTCTCATACTCATCTCAAAATTAAAATTTTCTTCATTGGTAACCTGAGGCTCCTGTCTCACTTCTTCGGGAGCCTCTTGCTAATCTAAACTAAAACCCCATTCATCCATTGGATTGTTTTCCCTAAACCTAGCCACTAATAGCTTATTTCTTTAAGACTTATCTATATCAAGGGGTTTCCAAAAATAACCAAATTTGGACGAGAATTGAATGTGTTAAACCCACTGGGCAACCTCTTATATTCAAAGAATGACCTAAACAAGTTCATAGTAGGGGAAAATCCCTAACTTTTCATATATAATGCAAAAAGAAGATATTACCAGAATCCCATGGGGAGTCATGAATCTAGGACACCTACGATAGAATCTGAAAATCTCTACACAAAAGGGAGAAGGGGGGAGATCTAACCTAAACTCTATTTGCTTTACAAAGAAATTCATCTCTCTATTATTCCTTTGAGCATCTGTCAAATCAATGGAATCCTCAAGAACCCACACTCTCTCGTTCCTAGATGGAACCTTAATTTGAATGGCCTCATCATCGTAAGGCCAACCCATCAAAGCTTTTGGAAAATGGTTAAAATTAGCATTAGAGATAAACTTGTCCAACTCCATTTCCCCACTCATAATTATACAAAACAAGAAGAGAAAATGAAGAAAAGTAAGAGAGGTGTACCTATTACACTCAAGTGAAGCTCGCCCATAAACTCTAAGAAGAACGCACTGCTAGAGAAGAAAAGAGAGAAAGTACTAAAAGAAAACGAGGAGAAAGCTTAAATGGGAAAATGTAAAATTTTAGGGCTTCTAAAGTTATATTAAATAAGGAAGAAGACGAGGGGTTGGTTGGTTACCACTAAATGCACATTCAAAATTTTAACTCCCTACCAACTACATGATGGGAGATGTGGGGTAATTGACGACTGTCAGTAAAAGCCTGAGATTTACTGATAATTGAAACCACGTGTCACTCAAGGGAAAGACGAAGTGCCAAGATTCCCTGAGACAAAATGAAGTCTTAGGATTAGAGGGGGGACTATTGATGATACATAAAATTATTCTCCCAATGAGAAAAAGAAACATGTATAAGGTCCCTCTATCTCATAACACGTTAGCAACTCTTTTTGACTTGTTGACTTGCCAACTAGGACATTACTATGCTGAAGAAGGTCTCATAAGCCTTTGAGCAAATGTCCATGACTCTCAAGATAATCCTAACTCTTGAGAGTTAAATATAGTACTATTCTGGCATGCATTTATCAACCTCTATTTATGTTGACACGATTACTGTTCATAAAAGCATAGCCTCATATGTCCCAAAGATTCACTATTGTGTCAGACCTCATGACCAATCAATTCACAAATAAAAAGATACAAATTGGAGGGAAAAGAGTATTCTTCTTTTACCACTACTTCTGTTTTTTTCATTTTTGATATTTTTTCTCTTCTTCGTTCATATCAAGAACAGAGTTATCATTTTCCATTATTTTCTTTTTTGTCCTTTTTTCTTCTTCTCTTTCTCTATTTTTTAAGCTTTTTTTAACCTGTATTACATGGCTCTTACTTGAAGCCTCCCTAATTTGACAATCAAAGGGGTTTTGGAGAAGCCTCCCTAATTTGACCATCAGAAGGGTTTTTAAACCTCCAAAACCCTTTGACCATAGCTTATTGACTGAGTGCAGGAATTCAAGGCTGAGTTAGAGCTAGAGGTCTAGAGCACCCACATCAAAACCAACACCCACAAAGAATAGCATACTCATGGTTAAAACTAAACCCTCAAAATGCCTAAAACCAACCAAAAACCAAAGACGCATCTCTGAATAAAAGCCCCAACTCTACCAAAAAAGCCAAACAAGACCTGTATTCCTTTAACAATACCAAATCTATAGCATAATTAATAGAGAAAACCACACCAAGTAACCAAAACCTGATGGATACAAAACCATACAATTCACACAACAACAAGACAAAATGATAAAAGGTATACACCAGTAATACCAAATAACATAAGACCAATAACATAAGGAAGAGATCAACAACGGCTCGTACATTTCCAGTAAGAAATCAACCTGACACACTGTGAAGACAACAATAAGTTAGTGGCATTGAAACACCATGAAGGAGATAACACTCGAAACCATGCTGCAACTTTAAAGAACACTAATTTTTATAATCTTAATTGAGAAAAAACCATATCTTCAACAATGATTTCATTGCAATTAGTCCAAAGAGTCCAAGAAATGGCATAAAAAAAGCATATAAAAAATCAACGTTCATCACAACCTAAAAATAAACCCTTCCATTCTTAGAACCAAAGCAGCGAAGAGGATGGCTCAATTACATCAACAACCTACCAATTATAGATAAAAGTCCACAACTGCCATCTTTTAGAACACAAAAGTAATAGATGATCGGAAGTTTCCCCAAAAAGAACATAGAAAACACAAGAATTCTCACCTAAGGAACACAAATCAATAGAGAAAAGATAATCTCTAGTTGGTAATTTGTTAAGCATGGAAAACCATAAAAATAATTAAGTTTTTGTTAGAGATAAATAAAGCAAAATATCAGGCACAATAATATTATCATGACTAGAAATATTACGCACAACTTCTTTGTAAAGACTATTCACCTTAAAAGAATTATCCATGGAACCCTTCCAAACAACACAAGCTCACCCATGAAAAATTTAATATGCTTCTCTCTTAGCCTCTTCGATTTCAATTTAGCTGGTCTAATCTTGCCTTTAGTTGCAGCTCTTCCTGAAGAAGAAGATACAGGATGGATGAAAGTTCATAGAGATCTTTATAAGGAAGGAGCTAATTATATATTGTTGTGTTAGGAAGATCATTACATCAAACTTGCGTTCCTAATAAAGAAGAAAAAGATTAAAAAGATAAAATTGTTCTAATTTTTTTTATTTTGATCCCATGAGTTTAAGTATTATTATTATATTGAATTCACACTTCACTTTATTATTGGCTTATCTACAAATCTTCGTCACCAATGAAACATTTAATTTTTCTTTCTTTCATGGCTAGTTAATATGATGATAGTTAATGTTGCTTCTTTTTTTAAAGAGAAGTATGGAAATATGGAATGATTACGAACTTCCTTTGCAAGCAAAAAATTCTAACATTACTAATTTTATATCTCTCACATTCCATGCGTGCTTAATGCTTCATTAGTTTGACCATATTATATATACGAGAGTAATTTCTTTGGTCAAGAACGTCACTGTTCTAGACTAGTTCATCTTCAGAGTGGGAAACACTTTTACAAGACTAATGGACCAATAATTTGTGTTGTGGGTTTGAAATTTCTACCATTTGGTGCAACCATAAGATTTTTCTCTGATCTAGGAGGATCTTCTTATCAGTAGTAATAATCTTATTATTAGTAAATATATTTGGTTAAAGGTTGTTTAAAGTTTAAATTAACAATAACTATTATGCTTTTAAATATAAACCATCAAATTCAATGGTTTATATTTAATAAGTTATTTTTAGTTATCTATTTTTAGGAACAAGCTTATATATGTATGTATGTATGTGTGTATATATATGTATAATTCATTAACAAAGAAAGACATAAGCAATAACATATTTTTTTAACTTAAGAACATCTTGTCCAAAATTTTTCTTTCTCTTCTTTGAATTAAGGAAGTTATTATATACGAGAGTGATTTCTTTGGTCATGTTCTAGACTAGTTCCTTTCTAGAGTGGGAAACACTTTTGCAAGACTAATGGACCAATAATTTGTATTGTGGGTTTGAAATTTCCACCATTTAGTGCAACCATAAGATTTTTCTCTGATCCAGGAGGATCTTCTTATTAGTAGTAATAATCTTATTATTAGTAAATATATTTGTTTAAAGGTTGTTTAAAGTTTAAATTAATAATAACTATCATTGCTTTTAAATATAAACCATCAAATTCAATGGTTTATATTTAATAAGTTATTTTTAGTTATCTATTTTTAGGAACAAGCTTATATATGTATGTATGTATGTGTGTATATATATATAAAATTCATTAACAAAGAAAAACATAAGCAATAACATATTTTTTTAGCTTCAGAACATCTTCTCCAAAATTTGTCTTTCTCTTCTTTGAATTAAAAAGTTGTTATATACGAGAGTAATTTCTTTGGTCAAGAACGTCCCTGTTATAGATTAATTCCTCTTTAGAGTGGGAAACACATTTACAAGACTAATGGACCAATAATTTATGTTGTGGGTTTGGAATTTCTACCATTTGGTGCAACCATAAGATTTTTCTCTGATCTAGGAGGATCTTCTTATCAGCAGTAATAATCTTGTTATTAGTAAATATATTTTTTTAAAGGTTGTTTAAAGTTTAAATTAACAATAACTATTATTGCTTTTAAATATAAACCATCAAATTCAATGGTTTATATTTAATAAGTTATTTTTAGTTATCTATTTTTAGGAACAAGCTTATATATGTATCCATGTATG
>CATIWM010105110.1:0-15322 GCA_949671775.1 Mallotus repandus | reverse complement strand
ATGCATTCATTTCTAATTGGGTAGTTGTGATATCGATGCTAAGGGTCACTCACAACTTATGAGAACTAAATGTGCATAATTGGGATTTTCACATTTAGACTTGAAAGGAGTTTCAAATAATATCAAGTGTTGATATTATCTTCTCATTGCCAATTAGACATAAACCTAGTAAGTCACACCTAAAAGACTTTCACCAAATCATCATAATATTAATCTAATATTTGATTAAAGAGTTTGATCAATTAATTAAGATTAATGGAATTGGATTATGCTTTAAGCAATGATTATAGCCTATCATGAAATCTAATTCCATTAAGGGTTTAATTATTAATTTATACTTAATTAATATAAGATATTAATTAAAGTATTAAATTAATAATTCATGTTGTTTCTTATTAGACTTGGATTAATGGCCCAAGTTGTTTGGGTCTAGGCCCAAAGGAGTTTTGGACTAAAGATTAATCCAAGATGTTGAGAAAGCCCATGAACCTAATCCAAGCCCATTTGTCAAATAGACTGGGCTTGGGCCAAATGTTGGCCCAGTTGCTAAGCCCAAATCAATGTGAACATGACATGGCCAAAATATGTCATGTTAGGCATGCATTATCCTTTATGTGTATAATATTGACTATTGACATGATAAGTATTAAGCTTGGCTTATTAGGCTTGTCATGTTAGGCACACATTATCTTTTATGTGTATAAATTTGACTAAGGTAAAGATAAGGATTAGGTGACATGATTAAGTATAGAGAATGTATGTAGACATTTACATGAGATGTATTAATTCTCTACATAATTCTTGGTGCACTAGATAAGTATACAAGTTGTATACTTATCGTGATGAGTTATATACTTATCATGACAAATCATGTACATGTGATGTAAGAGATTATGTCATTAAAGCTAGCTTTCTCTACCTATAAATATATGACCTTAGAAATGTTCTAAAGGTTAGACATTAAGAAAATTTGAGAAGTTTGTGTAGAGACATAAACGAGAAACAACATATACATAAAATAAACCCAAAATATACTTGCAAGAGATTGAGTTAGTGTAAGACTTGTAAGGGTCACTAGAGAGGACACTTGCAACTAACCTAATCAAAGCAAGTAGGTGACTTGGTGAAGCTTTGGTGTTTCAGGCTAGAGGCCTAACACTTGGGAGGCTAAGGCATATGATTCAAGAGTTGAACCTAACTACATCAAAGCTTATAGATACTATTATGGTCTACATCAAACTTAGGAGTTTGTAAGTATTCCTAAACTTAGAATTCTTAGGTCGTTATTTACATGCTGTCTTAATAATTAGTTATGTGTTAAATGCAAATTGGTTCCTTAGGATGGGAATTCTTCATATGATGAGGGGTTATGTTAAGCAAAATTTTTGAAATTTGCCTACTTAGGTTTTTGCTCACCACACAAGTCTTAATGCCTAAGTAAATCTTCAAGGTATCGTAAGCTATGTGTGCATTTTTCGCAATCCTACAAAGAAAATTAGGAAAAAAAAGTAGAATGAAAATTGAATGCAATGTTCTTCCCTTTGGTTTTTAAAATAGATATGTAGTTAAATAGCAATTCATGTGACTGTAATGCCTTTTCTTTCCAAGATGATGATAGAGTTGCAAATTCTTCGCATTTATTAGACGTTAATGTGACAAGTATATGCATCAAACACTTTGTTTTTCTTAGCTTGGATAAAAAGTTTTCCATTTTATAGATGCTTAGTTTACTTTCGGAAGTAATCAAATTAGATTTGGATGAAGAAAATCGCCCTCAACAATTATCATATAAAAGAAGATGATTTTTAGCCTTTCCACCTGACTAAGAATTACAAAATAGTCAGCTTCCTATTAGCTTTGCTAATACGCATCAAGTCAAACCACGTATATAACTTAAACTATACTATTCTAACTAATTTGTCCTTTTGTTGTTAATTTGTTTATTTATTCCATTCAATTTTTTCCTTTTAGGTAATTATTTGCAAAAATCTGACATAGGTGCCCTAAATAATCAATGCCAATATTGTGGGGCTTTGTATTGGGATGCAGAGAGCGAGAAAAATTCATTGCCTAGTCAAAAAAAAATATTCACTTTGTTGTGAAAAAAATAGAATTCAATTGCCATTTTTACAACCACCTCCTCAATTTATTCAAGATTTGTTGTTGTATGACAATAGCCCCTTATCAAAAAACTTTAAAGAAAATATTAGATTGTACAATTCAATGTTTACTTTTTCCTCTATAGGCAAAAAAATTGATTACTAAATTAATAAGAAATCAGGCCCATATATTTTCAAAAAATGGGGTTAGAACCATCATAATATTGGTTCTTTATTACCTACTAATGGTGAAAAACCTAGATTTGCATAATTATATATTTATGACACAGAAAATGAAGTAAACAATCGAGTTTCATTTTTTGATAATGAATCTTTGAGTCATATTAATACGACTATTGTTGATGACTTGATAAAAATGTTCGATGATGTTATTGTAAAATCATTTAGAACGGTTAGAGATAGATTTAAAAAAAATGATTTTATGCCTTTAAAATTAAAATTACTTGGAAAGAGTTAAGAAGATAGTTTACAATATCCTAATCCATCATATTTACAATATCCTAATCCATCATATTTAGAGATAGTCAGTTTAATTGTTAGTGATTTTGGTGTATAAGATAAAAATCGTAATATAATTATCGAATACAAAACTGGACACTTAAAGCGAATTAGTACTTTACATCCAAGCCTTATGGCCATCCAATATCTTGTTTTGTTTATATATGGAGAAGATTGCTATAGAATAGATTTTAAATATGCATCTGTCTGTCCTTTACATTGTTTTACAAGAAAATTTATAGCGATGCGAGAATATTATGCATATAAAATTCAATAAAGATTTTTAGAGGGAACTACTCTTTTAAGGGGTGGTCATTTACTTTAACAATATATTGTTGACACATTTTCATGTATTGAGGAAGAGTGATTAGATTTTATTAGACGCAATCAAAAGAAATTTTGATATAAAATATATCTATCTATAAAAAATGCTATTCATAAAGGTGTTTGTAATTCAAATGATGTTGGTAAATTAGTTATTATGCTGCCATCTGGCTATACAGGCAGTCCACGATATATGATTGAACATTATTAGGATGCTATGGCTATTTGTAAATTATATAGACCCTGATTTGTTTATAACTTTTATGTGTAATCCATTATGGCAAAAAATCCAACATATGCTTGATTATATTAGTGGCCAAAGACCTGATGATAGACCTGACATTATTAGTCGTGTCTTTAGAGTTAAACTGGTTCAACTAATTGATGATATTAAAAAAATAATCATTTTGGTCAAACATATGCCTCTATATACATGGTTGAATTTCAAAAAAGAAGATTGCCACATGTGTATTGTTTAGTTTAGCTAGATGAAACAAGCAAACCAAGAACTTCGTTTGATATTGATTATATAATATCTACTGAGCTTCTATCTTTAGAAATTGAACCTGACCTATATGTTTGATTTCTAGATTTATGATTCATAGTCCCTGTGGTCCTATTAATTCATCGTCTTCTTGCTTAAAAATATCCTTTTCACATTTGATTGCTTAGAAATTCTTTTGTTAAAGTGTTTAATGATAGAAATGCTTCGATACCTTTTGAGAGATTTGAATTCCTTAATTTTGAAGATGCTAAGGCCAAAGTGGGAGATAAAACATTCCTATCAGGTAGTCTTTTCCTAATATTTCATATATGTGGGAATCTATTTATATAAATATACAAATGTCTACTTATTTTTGTATTTAATTGCTTATTCATCTTTTCTAGACATCTTTGGATAGATTGTTAGTGTAGGAGATGTTAAGGATGTTTATATTGCTGTTTGAATTGTAAAGAAGAAAAATGTTTCACTTAAAAACTAAATGTTCATGTATGTATGTGTGTAAATATATATATCGATGCATATGTCTATTTATATTGCACAAAACTTATGATATGTCAATCAATAAATAATTTCTTTTCAGCGATGAAACACTTAATGTTACTTTATAGGATAAAGTCGTTGATGCATTTCCCAAAGAAAGAGTTTTTGAGGAAGAAATCAATGGTCCAGTTATCATGACTGTTTTATCCATTTCTATTAGAAGATTCAATGGTAGTTTTACATATTACACATATACTATTTAATAATTCATCTACCTTTGAATATTTTTTTTCTAGATTGTGATCAAAGTTTTTCCTATCCATCAAACAGATGAGACAATGACCAACAACACTTAAGCAACAAAATTTTTCATGAATCTTGATATTCCATAATTTGTTTCTCTCAAAGAGCGGCTAGTTTTGAGTTATTGTTTCCTTTACTTAGTTCTATATTAAGTTTTTTTTACTTAGTTCTATATTAAGGTTTTTTTTAATAATTTTTACAACTTTTTTAGGTTATCCTAACCTTATTAGAAAATTTTAAGGATTCCGTCGTTCGAAACTTTATCGCGAGATATTGAATTAGAAAAGGATGTTAATAGGAAAAATTTATTGATTTGTTATCTTTGGATGTTCACAACAATAAGGTGAATGCCTTTATTTTTTTTAAAAAAGAAAATATTCTTTTAAAATTTTTTTACTTTACTAAAATTATTTTCCTTTAAAAAATAAAAACATTCATGGTATTAAGTTTACATGCAGAGCAATTATAAAAAAATGTACAAGCAGATGCCAGGTGGTTGTACAAAGGATGCCCTCAGTGCAAGAGGATCACCATTCCACAAATCAAGACACATGAATGGTTTTTAAGGAATCTTCCTATGGACCTGGTGGATGAAAAGACGATGGGCAACCATTTTGAAGAGCCTGATCAGCCTATGCAGAGCTTTGATACCATCATGCAGATAATTTTTGAGCCCACCATACCAACAGCAGAGACACATGGCCTTAATTGCTTTATGGCAAACAACCTCGATGATGACACGATGGATTTTGATTTCGAGTTTGAGCTTGATTTGATAGCAGTGGATAGATTGTTTATGCACTTTAATCACATCATATATTCATAGGAATCTGTTATTTGCTCATGTGGACATACCAAGTTCTAGCCAAAAAATACACTAGGTTAGAATAGAAAACAATAGGAATGTACAATGTGCTTCTTTGGGCCTGTTGTGCTCACTATATGAATCTTCTATTCCTTTCCCTGAGGAAGGATTTGACCTTATCCCTTTACAAGGGGTGGTAAGTGATGCAAATTCTTGAACTTAGGGAACATCCCATAAGAAGTTCCTAATTGTAGCCATTGATCACTTTACCAAGTGGGTAGAGGTGGAAGTTGTCCCTACCATTACAGAAGCTTGGATCCAACACTTCTTTTAGAAAGAGGTTATTTACAGATTTGGCATACCTCATACTCTGATCCACTATAATAGGAAGCAGTTTGACAACAAGAAGTTTAAGACATTCTGTTCATATGTGGGCATTAAACTCAGATTCACCTAAGAAGCTCATCCTCAGATAAATGGGCAGATAGAAGTCACTAATAGGATTATTATACAAGGGTTGAAGAAGAGGTTAGATGAGAAGAAAGGAAACAAGGTTGAAGAACGTAACAATGTCATATGGGCATACAGAACAACACCCAGAAGTTCAATAAGAGAAACACGCTTTAGGCTATCATATGGAACGAATGCAGTAATACCTGTAGAGATTGGATCATCAAGCTATCGATTAATAGGAGAGTTGGATCTGGATATCAACAATCTCAATACTCGGATATACTTGGACTTGCTTGAAGAAAGAAAGGAACGAGCATCCATCATCTCAGAAGCTCAGAAACAAAGAGCTTTCAGGTATCATAATAAACATGTCTAACCAAGATAATTCAAGATTGGAAACCTCGTGCTGAGAAGGGTAAATATTGGCAAAGGCAGATCCGAAACAGGCAAATTCAGACCTAATTGGGAAGGCTCTTACCAAGTCACAGAAAGGACCACTAAGGGTGCATATATGATAAAAGATGCATAAGGAAAAGAGTTGCCTCGATACTGGAACTCGAATAGCCTTAGAAAATATTATCATTAAAGAAATTGTACTCAAGAAAGTTAAGATTTGATGAAATAAAATATTCTTTCATTGATTTTTGAATATCATTACATCAGTTAGTCAAAAAAAGAGAAAAGAAAAGAAAAATCTACTGGGTATTTATATTAGCCTCAGTCTCAATAGGTAAAATAACATCAACAGGCAATGAATCCATATTTCCTAAAGATTGATTCTTGAGCATTAAAGAAATCTCAACAGCAGTACTACCAGCTTCAGCAATTGATTTCTCTCCAGCAACCTTTGGATCAGTCTGTTGCTCAAAAATAGATTTCTTAATAGCACCAACTTTCTTTCCAGTAACCTTTGGATCCCTTCGTTGTTTGGATGCAGACTTCTTTGTAGCATCTTCCTCAGCAGTTAGCTTTGCCAGGTCATTGGATGTTAACTTTTCCAACTCAGAGAAATCTAAATCACCATGTTGAGTAAGCAGCTACCTTCGGGACTTAGACTTGTAGGCTTTGAGGAAACCCTTTACAATTTTCTGATAAGTCTTCATATTATTGCTCCAGGATTTCTTCTCTTTAGCTAGTTCCTTCTTTAGAGCTACAAGCTTAGAGTCTTGCTTCCCTATCTTTTCAGTAAGTTGAGCTTGAGAATGCTCGAGCTCTTGAATCTTCTTTTGGCAAGACTCAACTTCAGATTTCCCTTTAGCCTGCTTAGTTTCTGCAAGCTCTAGAGCGTGCTTAGTTGCATCAAGTCTTTTCTCATACTTTATTGCGATAGAACTCAACTTTTCCTCCTTCGAGCTATTCTCACTCTTCAAGAAGTATTGGTTATCCTTCCACAACAATAAACCTTATGCCAGCTGAAGAGAAAATATGTTAAAACTCAAAACCTTCTGCATAAAATGTCAGTAACAAAATCAGAGAAATACCTCTAGAGTATGAGAAATCAAAGCATTGGGCAATTCATCCTTGTCAAGGTCTATCCACCGGAGAATGTCAGTCGGGAGGCGTAATGATTCAGCATATTGGTCCCTGACTTGATTGTTCTGAATGCTTGGAGGATTCATTTTCTGCATGATCCACTTTCTCATGTCCGGACATCCAGGAATCCGGGGATGTTTGACATATAGTCTGCTCCCCTCTATCAACTCCTTTTCATCTAGAGCTTCATCTCTTGCGCGTTTTTTGGGAACCTCAGCAGCTTCCACCCTGGGTTGGGTTTATCACCAAATTCTCACCAGCACTTGATGGAGGGTTAAATTGGACCTCCAAATCCTCAGGCTCTTGGGTCAAGTCTGTGACCTCCTGCTCTCGCTCCTGAGTCTCTACTTGCTCGTCATCTGAAAGCTCTAGTCCATCCGCAAAAGCGAAATAATCAGCCATCTACAAAATAAAACAAAAAGAAAAGTCAGAAGATACCTTCAGAATCTCGGAACCTACCAGCTACACTTATATCTCCAGGATAGACTCTCCAAATGTATCGCCAAGAGCAATTCTCAGCAGATGTACCCTTAGTTACGCTCTCCTCATGCAACTGACAAACCAAATGCTTATCCTCTTAAGGTAAACTCGAAAGACGCTTTACTTTGTGGCATTCATCCACCCACATGCGCCGGATATCGATAAAGTCAAAAGGATGCTCAATTACAAAAAATTTGTGCCTCCAAGACTTCTGTAAGTCTGGAAGGTTGATGAAAATACTGTTATTTGGAGCAACCGAAAATGAGAAGGTCAGTTTTCCCTTTTTCTTATTCAAACTATACATGAACCAGAACATCTCTTAGTCCGACTCCCTATTTTCTTTATGTTCAAGTTCTATGTAACATGTTAGAATCCTATAACTATTAGGATGAAGTTGCTTAGGAGTTATGTTAAATCTGTTAAAAAAAGCCTTCACAAAAGGGTCCATAGGTGCTAATGGTTTTGACTCAAGAGATTCACGTAAATGACGCCACTTGATAACTACTAGAAATTGTATTATTTAGTTTTGTTTGGCTTTACCTTTCCCTCTAATGAAAAAAATAGAAAAACTTATATTTTTTTAAAATTATAATGAAATAAGATATTAAAAATAAAAATATTTGTGTTATAAAATATTAATCATGAGATGTGGATTTAAAATGGCAAAGTGCAAAAATTATCACTAGATTTTAAAATGGTGAAGCATGTGCATGCAAAATAAAAAAGTATAGAATAAAAAAAATAAAAAAAGTATAGAATAAAGTAGAGCATGACCAGTGCAAAAAAAAAAAAAGTAGAGCATCGAATTTTGTATAATCACATCACATACATGAGGAAATGAGGGACACAATGAAGATTCAAATAAGGTCCCACAGATTGTCGCAGCGCTGGGTTGGGATGCTTCGGCCTGTCGGCAGTCTCTCGCACTAAAACCGCGTTACCCAATTATTATTATTATTAATCATTATCATTATAATTTTAAGAACTTATTATTATTATTGTATAGTTTATGGATTTATTTTTTTTAGTAATAAATTTTAATAAGTAATCTATATTGAAAAATTAAATATCTAAGCTTTATTTAAGTACTTAAAATTTTAATATTTTCATATTAACATATTGCATATTTATTTTTTATTTTTAATTTTTTACTTTTAAATTTTATTTTTAATTTATTATACACATTGAATTGATAAAATTTTAAAATAGAAAATTAAAATTAAAATTAAAATGTAATTAAATTTTATTATATCATATTTTGATATTATTTTATTTTAAATATTTTATATTACTAAAATAATAATAAAAAGTTTAAACTTAAATAAAAGTTTGGGGCTTTTATAGGTTATCAATTCTATTTTATAAAATTTAGGGGGAAAATTTATGTATTTAGCCAAATTATTAATCAGTTCATTTTAAAGTCAGTAACATATACATATATATATTTAAAAATAGTGCTCATAAAAGTAATGTTTTAAGTAATATTATTATTATTATTATTTGCCCATGAGCCCCACGAAAACACGCAGACTCTTTTTAGTTATTTATTTTTTTATAACATATACTTTTAGTCGGATTGCTCAGAACGATGTGATGACTGGGCAAAATTAGAAACCGCCTACAGCCTAATTGCATGCCATGTCAAAAAAAAAAAAAAGTGAAAATAGCAAATTTAACCCTCTACTTCTTCCTGATCCCTCCTTTGCTCCTCCCTCGACTTCCTACTCCACGTCCACCGCCACCTGCAAATTATGGGCAAAATCCAATTGAAAAAACAAAATAATAATAACAGACACTTGTTTCCCTCTAAAATGTCAAGATGACACCCAGAAATCTGAAACAAAATTGAAACATAAAATCCCAAAAATAGAAGAAAACAAAACCGTCCCCCCCAAAAAAATAATGATAATAATAAAACCCTCTTGTAGTTATCACATAAGTTCAGGTTTTGACTATGGTAATAAAATTATACAAAAGCAGAGAACTTGAACGTGAAAATTTATCGCCATTTTGTTCCTTGGAAATTTACTTGTTATTTTTGGTTTTGGTGGTGGTCAACAAATGCTGAATTTGAAGTAAAGTGAGGTAGATGTGGCAACGTTTGGAAGCAGGGATGCATGTGACCGAGGAAGGAGTTAGCGTGTCCTCTGCTTTGAGCTAAGAGATCTGAATTGCCAGATTTTGCATAGTTTCATTCTGGTTTATTTTTTCTTTTTTCGTCGGATTTTGCCAATAAATTGTTGGCGGTGGCGTGGAGGTGGACGTGGACGGAGGGAACATGAGAACCAAATTTGTCATTTTAATTGTTTTTATTGACAAAGCATGTGATGAGGAATTTAGGATGTTGACATGGCATGTGGTTCTAATTTTGATTAGTCAACATTTTGACATATTGACTCTAAATATTAAAATGAGCAATTTTATTAAAAACGTTGTTGAATAAAATAGAAAACATTAAAGAATTGATGTACCAAAAATGCAATTTTCCCTTTCATTTTTAAAAGAATATCGAACAACAAATTGGGGTTTGGTTACAGAAAGAAAGGAAGAAGAATCTCATCATTCTATGAAGAAGAAGAAGAAATAAAATAAGTTTGGGTTTCGATTGCATTTACCAAACTCTCTCTTTTCTTTTTTAATTTTTCTAAACAACTCCTTTTCAATTTTTTTTAAGCACCCAATTGGCTTTTGCTTCTTTTTCTGCATCGAACAAAAACGAATTCAATTGATCTTTTCGAAACTCCTCCTTTTTTTTCTTAACTCCCAATTGGGTTTTGCTTCTTTTTCTCCATCGAACAAAAAGGAATTCAATTGATCTCTTCTGGATTCTGTATCATGTCTCCTTTAAATGGTAATGTTCACTGTAATGGTACATCGCCAGGAGGAGGTAATTACATAGAGCATCCGGTCTCCAAAATGGATACACTTGCTGGTGTTGCCATCAAGTATGGAGTTGAGGTAAATGTTTTTTTTTTTTTTTTTTTTTGTAAAAATTTTTGTTCTTAATATTTAGTTTCAGTGTCCAACTGGGTCTTTCCAAGCTTTAAAATTTGTTGGGGTTTTCGGCTTTTTTAGAATATAGCACCCAGATGAGATGAGATGGATACAGTCAAAATGTGCTTATTTGATGGTTTTGAAGGGTAATCGATGCTGGGTTTAAGCGTTTGGATATTTGTAACAGGTGGCTGACATCAAAAGGTTGAATGGGCTGGCTACTGATCTTCAAATGTTTGCTTTAAAGACTTTATTGATACCACTACCAGGAAGACATCCACCTTCTCCCGTTTTGTCGAGCGCTTCTAGTTCTCCAGGGTAAATAGCCTTTTGCTTTCTCTTCTCTCTTTATATTTCATTCCTCTTTGCTGCAGTTTATGTTCTTTTATTCTATGAGGTGGTGTGGACTACTTTACCAGAGATTTCATTGCTGCATTTTTGTGTAACTACTATACTAACATACTGAAATTTAAGATGCCTTAGCATTGAGAATATACACCATATTTCTTATACGCTAGCTTCTGTATTTGAATAAAGTATATAGTGGCATGCATATTACGTCTATAATAGTGTTGAGTTGCCTTGTCAACCTTCTTCTAATTGTGCTGGTTAGAAGCAAAATTTTCTGCTAACGTAGCATCCATGTTGGAACTGCTTCTATTTCGTTATTTTAATGGTCATTAAATGTTTATTTCAAGAGATTGCTCCTTTTTAACCCACAAATGCAAGGGGAAAGAAAGGAGGGGAGGGGAAAAGCGGGTGGGGGGAAACCTCCTACAAGCAAGATGCACATGAAGGCAATAATTGTGCTGCTATGTGTTCTTTTTGTTTTCTTACCTCAAAATGATAGCGACACATGGTTTAGGATATTCATTTAGTCATAAACACATAATCCTTATAAGTTGATGATCAAATGAAGTGTTTACTCCTAACTGAAATACTATGTTATCCTTTTTGAACTTTTTGTCTGATGCTTTAGAAAATCTTGTGAGCAAGTCCTTTTGGATGGAAAATTATGTTAGTGACCTCTAGCTTTGCCCATAATAACAAGTGAAAAATACACAATTACTGAATTATAACTAGGATTCCTCTGTAATTAAAATTTTCAAATTGTAATTGATTCACTCAATTTCACATGAAATGGAATACCATTAGAACATTTTTTGCACAAAACATCTCTTGATTTAGCACTTAAAAGTTTTAAAATATTGGACTATGGTCCTCAAATTTAAATTCTAAGAGAGTTCATCATTCAGAATACCTAGCAGAGACTTCTCACGGTATGTGAGGTGTGTTGCTGAAGAAAAATGAATCTTCAACATTATGATATAGTTTTGAAAGATTCTATTCATTTTCCATTAACTCTGTTAATGGAAAGTTTGAGGACAATATTGCTAAAATGCTACGAGCTTGTAGTTGAAATTCATGTGTATTCCATCAAAATATCTTGTTACAATGAACAATTGGATGAGGTTTTGTGCATTTACAAAGGTTTATAATGTTCTTCAGAAATAAAAGTCAACATTTTTAATCCCCATGAAATTGAATTAAAATAATATTGAAAGCATTACAGCCTTCCTATTGAAGCAAAGTCGGGCTCAATGTGTTCAAGATCACTTTTAAATCATGGCACCGTGGTTAAAAATGTAGAGCATGAGATATTAATTGTCAAAAGGTAATATACTCTTAACCAATAAGGGAGTGCATTTTTCTAACCGTCAACAAGGGTACTTAAGATGACTTTGGCTGAATCAATAAAAGCTGAGGCAATTCCTTGTTATTCGTGGGCAAGAAACATGAAGGCAATGCCTAGCTTCTTTTTCCCAGTTGATTCTACAAAAAGAGTACAAATCAGAGCATCATTGTAATGATAGGTAGAAGGATCTGGTTTCTTTAGCTTTAGAAAGGAGAAAAAGAAAAATGAAGAGGGGGAAAAAAGCACAGACAAATTTGTGCTCATAGCCTGATTTTGATGACCTAGGATTTAGAGATGATGCTGATGGAAACAAAGGAAAGTGCAAAATTGAAAATTTGAGGGAAAATGAGATTCATTTAGCGATTGAGGAAAAGTATGAAGCTCTGGTGCTGGCATGCAGTAAATGTTGAATGCTGAGAGGCTGATTCAGATTGAATGCCGCAGATCTAGTTATGTAAGTGTCATGGATGTTAATAAAGATTAGAGTTTCTAGGATTTTGTACATGAGAAACTAGAGAGTTAAATGCTTTGAATTGTATAATTTGTATTTGACTTTTTCAATTTATATGTTCTTTAGCCAGTCCTGATGCACGTGTAATATGGTGCCTGCTTGCTTAGATAAAATTGTTGATTTAATGATGATATTAGTGGTTTGAGGTTAATAATTTGTTTTGGTGTAAACTAACTAGTATGGTTCTAATGTTATTGATATTTTTAAACTAATGCTTACTTTTCTAAGGCAATTTCCTGGTGCTGTGGTCCTCCAATAGACTGGAGCTTGTGGGGTTCCTTTCTGTTTTGACTGCATATGCTATCCTATTCTCTATCATAAAATCAAACAGAAATATAAATAAAACTATCTAACTGGTAAGTCCATTGTTTTGATGCTACATGTGCTAATTGCTATTCTTAAATATAGATAAAGTGACACCTGCCATTCCCAAAGCAATAAATTTGCCAATAAGACTATAGAACTGACATCCTTATCTACTTTTTTGTGGTTATCAAAACTTTTGCTTTAGACGTTTAAAACTGGGGTATTTGAGTATTTCTTTCAATTCTAATTCAACAAAAGTTTGTAATGGTTGAATGAAGTATCAATCTATAATGTTTTCGTCAAAGTCTATTAAGCTGTCAGTTAATTTAATTGTTGAACATGTGTCAAATAACACTTCAGATTTTTGGCACACATTTTGGCTGCAGCTTCCTTTTAGACACATTTTGATTGCACCTGCTAGGGGTCTCCATCATGCTGGGTTGACTTCACATCATTGCTGCCCTCAAGAATTTATGTCTGTGCTTATTCTCTGATGTGCTTGATTTAATTGCCAATGTTGTTATTGCTGGAACTGGCGATTATGAAAAGAAGAGCTAAATGTACAAGTCAATTGAGTATTGTCCCTTTTCTGCTACTTTGCAGCTTAGTTGGATGGAGAGAAATGCGGACATTTCAGAGGATTATTTTTTTCACTTTTATTTGAAATGAGTTTTTTTTTTTTCCAATTTTTTGTGCACTCTTGCTTGATGCTTTTTGGGACGTTTTTAGAGTACTGCCTGTAAGTGTTCAGTGGGATTGGATGATGCTACTTTCATGGCCTTTTCGTGTGTGTGTTTTGTGCTTGTCAGGATAGTTGGATATCTTTTCCTGCACATTAGGATATCTGTTCTTACTCTTTCTCAAACAATGTAGCCTTTCATCAGAAATTGGTAAGCTACTCTGTTTTAAAATAGAAATCCCATCCTTCTGCAAATAGCCGACAGGAAACAATCTAAACATTAAGGACATTTTCTCTCTGAAATACTTCATTTATTGTATTCATGGTGTTATGTTTAGCATGTTATTGGGCTTTGTGTTCACTTGACATCTTCAAATAACTAATAACTTCCAGAGTAAAGAAAAGGAACCCTCAAGATTTTTGTAGGTCTAAAGAATTAATAACCATTAACCAGACATGCAGTGACTAATAATTTTATAACTGTTTCACAGGGGGAGCAGCAATGATAAAACACCATCTCGACCTCGCTACTCCAACGTGTTGGATTCATTTGAGTCCTTAAAATTGAAATCTAACCAGCAGAAGGTTTCTCCAGCTATGAGCACTCTACGGATGTACTATGGTCTTAAATCTTCAAATCACAATGGTGCAGCTGAAGGCATGGAGATGGCTGTCTACAACACAGGGAGTTTGGATTACCTAACTGAGGGCCTGCTGCCAAATAAAACTTCACCAGTCTCTGGGTCACCATACCACAATCTCAAATCACTGAACTTTGCTAATGGTATATCGCCAGAAGATGGTATCATGGTAGATTACATACCACTTGCAGAAGCTGGAGATGGAGAAGCTGAAAAATCCAGTGAGAAGTCTGTCCGAAGACGCCAGAAATCTGAAGCAGATTTTAGAGCTGGCACACCAGAAAAGTTGTTGAAGGAAGAAAATAGTGGCGGAAGTAGTAACTTTTCAGCTGTGACAGGAAAGGGTTTGGCCATGAGACCTAAATCAGCAAGCCGAGCGATGCTCTCCTCCGAAACAGAGCCAGGATGGTTGAATTCTATTCCAGTAGGTCTGGGAGATTCTGTAATTACTGATGGACTGACTGGAGTACGTAAATCATCAAGCACACCTAGCCTGCATGACCAGGAGAACAGTAATTCCTCTTCGGTTTGGCCAACTTCAAAGTGGAGTTTGAAATCTGACTTGCAAGCTCTCTCAACTGCAGCAATCACTATACCTATATTTGATGGCTTACCAAAGCCAATATCTGGACGTAGGAGCAAAGCTGCCCTTGATTAGTGTGATCAATTGCACATTCTATTGGATTTTTTTGTTCTGTATTTTGATCGAATGGGAATGGAGTATCAAAGCCACCCACTATCATGCTGTATGGCTGCAAATGGAAATTGAAAGTGGAACAGCCAAAGAAACAGAAAGGTGAGAAAATACAGTATTAGGTTATTTGTTTGAGAGCAAAAGAAAAAAAAGAAAGAAAGCTTCGAGAAGGCTGAAATTGTCATTCTTACAGCTTTCCATTGGTCTATTTTAACAGGGTGTTCGATTCATGATCAATTATAATCTCAGTAGTTATATACTGTATACAAAATCCATATTTGTGTTATGCATGCTCACTAA
>CATIWM010105064.1:0-14265 GCA_949671775.1 Mallotus repandus | reverse complement strand
AAAAACAATAAAACTTCATCTAGCATGATAATATCACTAAACTATCTAAATATATGAAACTGCCAACTATAATAGATTTAATAGGGTGAATTTAAAAATTCACCAATAATTCTATACACTTAATCTCAAAATTAAACTTTTCAAATTATTAACTCTATGTGTCTAGAATAATTTAAAATTAATTTTGCTTCCATTGAAGGTGTATAGAGGAAGAACACTCAGAAATAATCCACCATACTCAAACTATCGTTGGAAAATAAGCAATAAAATGTTCAGCTCCAAATGACCATTGAAACAACAGAACTGGATTTTGCCTATTTCTGTAAGTTTCGTAGTAGACATCTCAAAATTTTTATATTATCAAAGAAAACTAAATTTTAAGCTTCCTAACTTAGGTTATGATCAAAAAAATTAGACTGAAAAACTGGATCTTAAGAACCCAAATTTTGTATTTTATAAACCCTAACTTATTTCAACAAAAATGTTAAAATTACTTACCAAATAAACATCTATGGCCTTTGAAGATGAAGATTAGACTCTGAAAATGATTCTAGACCTTCACTTTTACTTGGTAATTCAGCTCTTTTATATATATATATATATATATGTAGATGATGATAATGAAGAAGAATGAGGAGGAGAAGGAAGATAAGGATAATCTTCATTCCTTCCCTCCTTTAAAGATACGTCTAAACTCTTTTTTTTTTTTAATAATAATAATAATAATAATAATAATCATGACAACAACAAAACCACTTTAAGCCCTTTTATTTTTGTCATTAACCAATTTAAAACCTTAACTTTCTAATTCTTATTATGAACTTAATATCACACATATTACATCTATTTCTCATGACTATATGATATGCATGTTATGCAAATAAATGAAAATGCTTTATGTGGGCGTTACAAATTAGCCTTAGCTTTCTTCATGAAAGTTTTAGTTATTTGTCTTAGCTTTCCATATCACTGTTAATCACCTCAATTAGACATATGTAGCTCAAGATATTGTTGAAATACTAAGAGCTGCTCAAATTGAAATGAAAACTGCATATGCTGATTTTAACTGAATATTTACAGACCCAAATGAATTCGGATTTTGACAAGTAAGATCAATTCGGAAAGCTTATGACGTCTACTTAAAATGTTAAGAATACAACTTTCTCATTATAAAAGTCTAAGACTTTCAAAATCTTCCTGAAATCCTGAAGGTCGATTTAGCCCAAAAGCATGCTTAACTTCATTTTGATTTCCATTATAGTCCTAGCTTATACACACTTAAAAAAACATATTAAATGCTCAAAATAGAATTTTTTAAGATCAAAATCAAGATTGATTATTGCTAAGGTCAACACTTCCACCAGTAGGAACTTTAGAAGTAGTCACAAATGCATACACAAAACAAAGAAACAAATTGTTATTTTACAAATAGTCAAAAACTTGATCAAAAAAATTTCACAGATCATTATTATAAATGAGAATACAAACACATAAACATCGACAGAAAGTATTTTAATTAAAATACACATAAATACACAAATTTTATATCTATAAAAATAATATAAAACTAGAGATCTACAAAAAAAATTAATTATAGATCTATAAAAAATTATTACAGATCTATAAAAAATTAAAAATTAAAAATAATTATAGACATATATAAAATATAAATTTTTCAAATCTAAAAAAAAATTAAAACACATTTATTTTGAGACAAATAACAAATAATAAAAAAATTATTCTTTTAACAAATTAAACAAAATAAAATTGATATGTATAAAGCATAAACAATTTTTTTACATGCATGTTAGATCCATAACGGATCCATATAAAATAAGCACAGATCTATAACTATAACATAGATCTATATATATAAATAACATATATAAAACAAACAAAAAAATGTCGTATTTTAAACAAATTAACAAAAATATTCAAAAGCCTAACATTTTTCATAAATAAAAACAAGATTAAATGTCATAAATAATAGATCTATAAATTCAACATATATTGAACAATAAATATTACATAGATAAAAAAGATTTCGAAAATCAAAGATTTTCAACAAATAAAATCAACAAAATATAACATCAAGCACATATCTAAAAATTTTACATATTTATATAAAATATTAACTATATTTTATATAGGGAAATTTTTTTTTTTTTTTTTTTTTTTTTTTTTACAAATAACCAACTGAAATGTTAAAGCAAAATAAAACCAAAGCATAAAAATATAAGATCTTTCATGGATTACCATTAATAAACAAATCATCAATAGAGATGGCGATCTGTTTAAAAAAGTCACTGCAATTTAATAAAAATAAAAAAGAGACTGAACTGAGAATGAGAGAACTAAGGAGAGATAGATGAAGATCAAAGGATTAAAAGAGAGTTGCTAGGGTTTCTTAAAGGTTGAAGATAGAAATTAGGGTTCGAGGGAGAAGAAATGAGAAGATGAGATGAGAAGACACTGCGAGAGAAGAGAGGAGAGGATAGAGGACAAGAGGTGATGACTGGTGAAAAGGGGATGAAATTAATAGAATTAAGGTTTTAAGTTTATATACTAACCCTAATTCTAAAACGATGTCGTTTTAGTTAAAGCCCAAATATCGAAAATTCAGACCGGTCGGGGAAAAAATTACCTCCCCCGACCCGTCAACCGAAACCCGATAAACCTACTACCCATCATCCGAACTGATCATCTCTGCACCACGAAAATCAAATCGGAGCAACATATCGAGTCAGATCAAACCTAAAATTCGGATTCAGATGGATCTTACTCACCCCTAGATGTGTGGGCTGGTAAGAGATGTTACTGGTGGATTTTCGTTGTTGTCTGTCATGGGCTTTTAAGCCTTCGTTATAAAAAAAAATTAAGAAATTTCATTGGGTGGACGTTCAAATGACTGTGTTTTTATTTTTATTTTTCTTTATTTTTTTTCATTTTTGACCCTCTGTGTTTTCATTCGTTAACTTCCGCGTTTTTTGCTTTTTCATTTTTATTTTGTCATTTTTTTATTTTTTACCGATTTATTATTTTTCAAATCATTTTTAATTAAAGTTGATTGTGTGTATTCATTTATTTTATATATTTTAAATAATTTTATTTTTATATTTTAAATAACAATTTTTTTAATTTTGAAATTTACCATTATTTAGAATATAAAAATTAAGCTAATTAAACAAAAAATTAGCCATAGTTTTTTACAATTATTTTTTATAATTATTTAAAATATAAAAATTAAGCTAATTAAATAAAAAATTACTTCAATAATTATTTTTTTAATAAAAACAACAAACAACAACAATGAAAAAACTTAGCAATGAAGAAACAACAACAACCTTAATTTTATTATTAATAATAAAAAAATAAAAAAAATAAAAAAAAATTGTTGATTTTTGTTATTTTTGTTGTTTCAGTTGTTGTTTTTATTGTTTCAGTTTGCTTATTTTTGTTAAAAATAATGAAAAAATTATTTTTTATCATTAATACTAATAAAAGTAAAAATTTTATTTATGGCCTTAATTTTATTATTAATAATAAAAACAACTGAAAAACAATAAAAATCAACAACTACAAAATTTTCTAGATTTTTATTGTTTCATTGTTTCAGTTGTTGTTTTTATTTGTTTCTGTTTGTTGATTTTTGTTGTTTTTCTTTAAAAAAATAACTCAAAAATAACAAAATATTAATACTAATAAAAGTAAAAAAATTTGTTGCTTTTTGTTTTTTTTTTTCATTTTTTAGTGTTTTTTTTTATGTTACAAATATATCATAAGAATCGTAAATATGTTATATATTGATGATTAATAAGTATCAAATAATAGTTTTTTTACAAACTTGTTAAACATTTTAATAAACAAATCAAAGCAAAAAAAAAATCTTATTCCTTAAGAATATAAAAGGGGAAAATTTTGTTTATTTCTTATTGTAACAAGAGTTGAAGATATATGTATTGCTTGTTTTTACCACAATTGAAGATGTTTAGTTCATAATCATTCATTTTAGAAAGAAAAAAATGTTGAGAGAAAACAAAGAAAATGTTGAGAAAAAAATGAAGACAATATCTTAAAAATAGAAAAATATTGAGAAAAAAAGTTGAGAAAAAAATAAAGACAGTAGATTAAAATGTTGAGCAAAAAAATATTGAAAAAAAAAGATAAAAACAGTATCATTAAAATTAAAAAATGTTTAGCAAATAAAAATGTTAAAAAAATAACTCTAAAAATAAGAAAATAAAATAAAGTGGTCCATATTTAATAGAAAAAGAAAACGAAGTTAGTTTTGAAAAAGGAAAAGTTAGTTTTAAAATATTTTTTTGTCAATGTTTTTTTTAATATTATTTTTAGTTTTTAGTCTATCGGTAAAAATATCCCAAAAATATTAAAAAAAACTACTTGAATTTTGATAACTTTGGTGAGATTTTAATAAATTAACCAAATAATTTTTTAAATTTAATTATCAAAATAAATTTTAATTTAGAAAAATTACTGTAATTTAAACTAATTTTGATTAGATATTAAATTAAAAATAATAAATTAAAAAATTAATAAAAATTATTAAATTTGTCAAAAAGTATAAAGTTGAGAATTTTTTTAAAAATCATTAAGCTTATTTATTTCTTATAAGATAATGGTGAAGCCAACAATTTCTTTTTTTTTTACTGAGGTTTCCTTGAATATAAGAATTTGTTTTTAATATTTTTAAAAAATTAGTAAAAAATAAAAAAGTGATTAAAAATTAAAAAAATGATTTAATGGTCATTATTCTTAAGAGTATTTTAAATTGAAAAGTTTAAATTGTGCCAAATTAATTTTCAGTTGAATTTCAGAGGAGGTTATTTTATGCTGTGCTGCAATTAAAACCTATAATACTATACATCTTAAAATATGAAGTTCTAGTGATAATGAAATGAATTGAAGGTAATTGCACACAAGACCAGGACTACCAGTTGAAAAAATTTGATATTCTGTAATAAAAGTAGTAGTAGAGATCTTCACCCCTTTTGAGTCCACCAACTCAAATTTTGGAATAGTCAGAGTCCTTATACCTACAGTCATGCAAAAATAGAAATGTGAATCTATGAATCAAAACATAACTCATACCCAAGCTGAAGTCCAAAGTCATCTTCTGAAAATCTTTCTTCTGCCATGTACTTCGGATGGTGTTAGTAGTTTCCTTCCTCATTCACAGGCTCCACAGAAACAGAACTACCGCCTCTGGAAATTTAACATCTTAATAGATATGGCAAAGATAATAGAAAAAGTGCTGCAAACCCAACAACAGCAGCTGCAACATTTCCCAGAAAATCATGCTCAAAACCAAAATAATTCATCACAAAATGTTCCACTGTTTGTCCAGTATCACGTGTTGTCTTCACATCTCCAAACTATGTTGCAAGTAATCCGTACAAGCTCCATGACACCGGACATGCCCAACAGTACCGTCTCCACCACACAGGAAGTGGCTGTTTTAGACAGTGATGAAAACATTGCATCAAAATTTTAGTTTCCAGCACACTAAGATGAAACTTGGATCAGATACTTGCTGTTCTTGGGATTATGAACCCTGAGAAAAGGTCCCATAATGAAAAAAATCCGGATGAAACAATAATTGCAATGTGTTCGTTTGGTGTCAATGCCACAGCCATCATACCAATAAAGGTAAAGTATAGTAATGTGAAGTACAGGAAGAACATATACCAAAAGAATTTAGCAGCTGTAAGTTCCAACCCCATCATTGTGTACACTATAACACCATATGTCACAGCTTCCACAAAAGTATATGGTAACTCGATGAGGACCTGAAAGAAAAGTTAGAAAATTTATAAGCCAACAAAAAAATTATTATTTTAATTTGATGTCTCTAGTATCTGATATCTACGTGATCCCTCCATATTTTAGAGTTCAAGCCGAGTAACTGTTTTTTCATACATAAAACTCGAAGTCGAAAAAAATTATTCTTTTTGTTGTTATTATAGGCCACAATAAATAATCAAGTTCCACATGACTAGTATTGTATAGTTTCAGGAAGATGTTTGTTACTTGTGCAAGGCTGAATACATTCCAGCGGTTCTCTCTCTCTAGAAGAGAGTTCTTTCACTCACTACTGGCTGTGATAGGTCCCAGTCAGAGTTTTAAGAATTAGAAGAGTGTTCTATTTTGGGCGAGAACTAACCACAAGAATTTTGATAAGAAGTTTGCCTGCTTTATTTCTTATAGTCACAGAGTTTATATACAAGAGAAAGACAACTACTATTCCTAATTTTTAGCTAATATCACTAACAAATAGGACTCTATTGATCCCCACAACTGGCATCAATACATTATTAACTACCAAATCAAATAACTAATGGACCTATACTTTAGCAAACATGGAACCATGATCCCACATAACGTGCAACAGATCTTCGAGGCTTATCAGGCTGCACTGTCGATGCATTTTTTTCACCACCATAGCATTTAAAAGATCTCGTGGCCTTTCACTGCAATTAATGGTATAGGGATAAGAAGAGTAAAAAGAAACCACCAAAGTTGCAAATTTTGTTGGAAGTGCTTTTGTGCTTAAGTCAAGACCTCTTACATTTTGGAGCCAAGATTCCAGAACATTGTTCCCAACACTAAAGCTGTAAATATGGTATGGAAAAATCTTACAGCATTATACTGCAGTTCTGCCAGTATGAACAACGTTGCTTCCATAAGCAAGCTACACATTGGGTGAAAAGTGACTGTGAATACTGTGTAGGGAAGTATAGCTCCTGAGAACCAGAAGCAGGCGTGCTTAATTCCTTAATAACTGCTTTGTTTCTCCTGAAAAGAACTCCAGCACATTAGCAATGAATTTAAGGTCAAATGATGAATATAGAGAACAAGAAAACAGGTTGTTTATTTTATCAGTAAGTACATCTACCTGTACTCTTATGAATTTCTATAAATTTCAGCAAAATCAACCCCCAAAGCTATTTCCTGCGCAGGAGTGGTGACTTCCATCATCCAAGTTGCTGGATTGTAGCCATCTTTAATTTTACTTACTCCTTCAAGCCCCTTAATTGGAAAAAAAAAAAAGTTTGCAGCTTAGCAGGAAATAGATATTTGTAAAATTTTCAGGGTTATTTGCATGGAATACCTCAAAATATTTTATCAGATGAGATGAATGGACCCACTGATCCAACATATATTTCTTGTCCTCCTCGCTTCAACAGGATAAGCTGCAGTCCCCTGATAAAATCATACTCAATATATGATAAACAAGCCAAAATAAGTACAAATTCTTATAGTTTGTAACGTTTCTCACCTCATCAAAGCTTTCAAATATGTCAATGCTTGGCTGATGGATTGTGCATACAACTGTTCTTCCTGTATCCACAGTGTTCGTAACTGTTCTCTTAACAATTGCAGCAGCTCTTGCATCGACCGAGTAGAGAAAGAAGCGCCATTAAGTTTTTATAACAGAATATAGGTTACCTACGAACAAACTTATTTATTATTTTTCTTCTGGGGATCAACTTATTCATTAGAAATACCTGATGACAGGATAAAGCCACCTGATGTACACATTACAAATACTACAATCGATCCAACGCTTAAGGCAGTTACCTTGTCTCTTGTAGCTGCAGCAATAAACTGATATAGTGCAAATCCCATCTGCTTAACAAATATAAGCAGAAGAAACAGCTTAAAGAACCTGCATAGAGTTTATAATTAAGATGTTTAATTATATCAGCAGGATACGAACAATTTCCTTTTCGAGTTTACCAAGTTGAAATATACCTTCCAGCATTTGGATCAAATCCAATGACATTGTAGGTAGTGAACATCCAAACAGAAACTTCCAGCACTGTCACAGGAATCTCCAGGATCCATTGGGGAAGTGAAACTGCCCATGAGGGATAAAATAGCAAGTCTCTCTGCTTGTAAAACACCGGAAGTCTTAGAATGGTCAAGGCCGTCTCCACCATATCACTAAACAGGGCCCAGGCCAAACAGTAGAACAAAGCACCTGAACAGATTTGTCCATCTATGAGTGAATCTCGGTGCATCTTGGCCCAAAAGAAGACCGTCATTGCAAAAGTTGTTGTAATTACCACCTAACGCAAAATGGCAGGGACAAAAAGAGAAAAAAAAAAAAGCATTCTGCATGAGCAAATTAATTAGACCAAGAAACAAAATGTTTAACATAAATTCTTTTGTTACTCAGTTGGGCGAGCTTGAAGATGTACGCTAACTTGTTCCTTTTCATAAGCAAGAACTCTCCGGAGAAGGAAGCTTTAAATAACTCCATCTTTCCAACACCTTATTTTCTGGTTGCCAAAGCCACTGGATCACTATTGGCCTTGTCATATGGAGTTGAAAGCTCATCTTCAATGCTCTTTCCCACATCCAACGACTGAACTGCCTTAGAAAAGTCCTTGGCTGTGACAAAAGTATAATGCTGATCTTCACGTGCCCACCATTGCCTCTGATGTCACCTGCAGTAAGTCAGGACTTAAGAATGAGATTCAGAGGTACCGATAAGCTCATTTGATAGAAGATCCTACTGTAACATATGTGCTTACTTCTTGCAAGAAGTCAGCAACGCCTTTTCTTTCAGGACACGGGAAGCCCATGTGCTCAAAAAATTCAAGCACATTCTCACGAGGACCCTGATAAACAATATGGCCATCAGAAAGGAGAATAATGTCATCGAAAAGGTATAAATCTCCGGTGCTGGCTGAAGGAGTTGAGAATGTGAATAAATTGTCCTATTGAGTTCACAATTTCGAATGCTGTTGTGCTGTCCTAGCCAGTAGAAATCTCATGGTTGACTAATGAACATCAATTGCTTTCACTAGTGTTATGTCTTCACTCACCTTGGTGAAGACATCAATATCAAGATCAGGTTTAATATGTGTTGCTTTCTCTATTCTCAACAACTCTGCCAGCATCTCTAAATATTGTAAAGATTTTAATTGAAGAGGAACATTCTATATTTTGTACATAAAAACTAAAGTTTCCCTTGGCGAAATCCAACCCTTAGCATCTTGCAGAAAATGCTGAAGTTTCCCTTACAGTCATTTCACCCATGTGAAGATCATGTTGACTTATATAGGCAGCTATTCTTTAGGGTATGAACTCATTCATCCCATGACCATTATAAGTCACACTACCAGCAAAACAGATGAGAAAAAATTTTAAGGCCAAAAGATAAATCACATGCATGTAACATATAAATTGCACCTCTTAGTATATGGAATTATGCGTATATACCTTCAGATTTGGATCAAGCTTTCCAGCCAATGCCAACAGGAATGTGGTCTTTCCTGAACTTGGGGGTCCAAGAAGCAATGTCATTCTGTAATAACAACTCAATGGGGAATCACATCATATATATATGTACATGTATATGTATATGTGCATATATAAACCTGAAGAAAGGACTCCAGTAGCACACATATCATATATAAGTTATGATATCGTAAACTAATTCTTTTTCCTTTCTTTTTGACATTTTCTCAGCAACCAAGCATGTTATATATCATGCAAAATAAAATAAAAGATGAAAAGAGGCATTTTCTTTATATCATACCTATCAATGCGGTTCTTGAGCTTCAACGGGAACTTTTCAGCGTCCTGTTCCTTTTTCTCTAACAACTTGTGGAGCAAATACTGTCTTTCTTGCAAGCCAAGATTTTGAATATCCAATTCAATGGCTCCACTTTTTCAAGATAATGATATCATAAGTAGGTAATCTTTCAAATGCAACCCATTTTAGATCCTTCTCATCATCTTCTTCTCGCAAAGATTTGGAGAATATGTCTCACATGTGCTAGAAGAGCTACCAATTCTTGAAAGATAAGAACCCTCCATTTGTTGCGTTTGTGTTTGCATGCAAGAACCCAATTAAGAGAAAATAATTAAACCCTCTAAAGGTTTCTTTCTTTTATTGACTCTCTTTAATCTTTATAGGAAATTTTCAGCTAAGGAAACCCATAAGAATGAATGCAAGGAGTACACGAATTAATAGGAAAACCAGCCTTTATTGAGAATTTTCAGTCAGATTGCATATACATCTGCGAACACAGAGGTTACCACTATACTTTATATTACTGTCCTCCTCTGACGATTTCCAACATGACTGCAGTATGCAGATCCTGCATATTTACACTTATCATACTTATCATCCAGCATGCAACTTATCATACTTATCATCCAGGATGCCAGTATGCAAGATAATGTTGAAGGAATTGCAAATCAGAATGGAAATATTTCGTTGGAGGACAAAGTTATTGCAGTGATCATTGCCGGTACAAACTGTATTGTGCCAATGTCCTTTAATCTCTCTCTGCTGGTCCTATTTGTAGCTCTGCCAGCGTTCACAATCTTTTGGTCATGGAAATACTTATTGCAAGTAATTAAGAAGCTTTGCTAAAAAGGTGCACAACAAACTATAGTACAATTGGAGAATAGGGTTCTAGTTCATATTCCCATGCTGAAGTAAAGGATATTTTAACCTTTTCATGTTCCTTATGCACTGGGTCATGAATGAATTTCAGAAGGTGGAGGTGGAGCACATAATACGGCATTTGTTGCAAGGAAACTGAGGTTACCTTGTCTCCTGACATCTTGACACGGTGAGCCATTGAACCAGGATATAGATTTGAGAATGATGTTTGACACCTTGATATGGAATATTTTACTAAAAGTTTACTTGCTCATAACAGGGATGCAATGCAATTAGCAGAAGAAGCAGAGAAAAGGAAATATTAAAGGCAAATTCTAATATTATTTAAGTGAGCATTCAGCTAAGATTGGGGCATCCTGTTTCCAAGTTTGGCTTCAAAAATTAAGCAACCAATATTTGAGGGAAGTAGTTGCAGTCTGAACATTTTGAAAGAGATGCACTGCCGACAGACTGACAAGAAATATAGCATTGAGTAAGATTTTGTCAACATTTTCAAGGGAAATGCTGAAAATTGATTGTCTTCCGGTCCTATAAAACGTGGAAATGTTGTTGAAATCAATTCAAAACCAACTCCATTCCATTTCATTTCTTCCTATGAGAGTATTAGTATTCAGCAGCTTCAATTCAAAGTCCAAGAACTCAGTGTGTTTTACAATTCTATTTCAATTCAGAGTCCAAGATATGTATAAGAATTCAATGCCAAGTCCGTTCCATATCTTCCATCTTGTACAAGTTTCAGAGTAAGAAGAATTGAGTTTGTTGCATATTCTTGGCATTTAGTCGGTTCAGTCAACTAAGAACCAAAATTATCTAATCGAAATTTTATATAAATTTCGGTTTTTATGATGTGAAATGGAAACAAACCGAATAACCAACGGAATCAAACTGAAACCGAAGTAAATAACCGAAACCAAATCGAATAATCCACGTATACCGTAGAACCAAACCGAATAACCCACATAACCAAACTGAACCGAAATTGAACGGAAACTGAAACCAAACCGAATAACTGAAACCCTCCATTTGTTGCGTTTGCGTTTGCATGTAAGAACCCAATTAAGAGAAAAGAATTGTACCCACTAAAGGTTTTTTTCTTTTATTCACTCTCTTTAATCTTTATAGGAAATTTTCAGCTAAAGAAAGCCATAAGAATGAATGCAAAGTGCTCACGGATTAATAGGAAACGTAGTCTTTATTGAGAGTTTTCAGTCAGATTCCATATACATATGAGAACACAGAGGTTACCACTATACTTTATAGTAGTGTCCTCTGACGTTTTCCAACATGACTGCAGATCCCGCATATTTACACTTATCATATGTTCAAGGAATTGCAAATCAGAATGGAAATATTTCGTTGGAAGACAAAGATATTGCAGTGATCATTTCTAATGTTTGCTCTATTGTGCCAACGTCCTTTAATCTCCCTCTTTGGTCACATTTGTGTCTGTATTAAATGTTGAAAGAAAACTGCTGGTCGTAGCTCTGCCAGCGTTCACAACCTTCTGGTCATGGAAATATTTATTGCAACTAATTAAAAAGCTTTGCTAACCAGGGCCACAACAAACTATAGTACAATTGGAGAATAGGGTTCCAGTTCATATACCTGCTCTTGCTATTTCTCATCGAAGTTGCAGTTTCCCCAACATTTTGAAAGGATGGATATTTCAACCTTTTTATGTTTCTTATGCACTGGGGTCATGAATGAATTTCAGAAGGTGGAGGTAGAGCGCATAATAACGGGACTTGTTGCAAGGAAAACCATTACTAGAAACTGAGGTTACCTTGTCTCCTGACATCTTGATACGGTGGGCTATTGAACCAGGATATAGATTTGAGAATGATGTTTGACACCTTGATATGCAATAATTTACTAATAGTTTACTTGCTCATAACAGGGACGTAATGCAAGTAGCAGAAGAAGCAGAAAAGGAAATCGTAAAGGCAACTTCTAATATCATTCAGGTGAGCACTCAGCTAAGATTGGGGCATCCTGTTTCCAAGTTTGGCTTCAAAAATTAAGCAAGCAACCAATTCAAAAATTAAGCAACCAATATTCGAGGGAAGATGTTGCAGTCTGAACATTTTGAAAGAGATGCACTGCCCATAGACTGACAAGAAATACAGCATTGAGTAAGATTTTTGTCAACATTTTCAAGGGAAATTCCGAAAATTTATTGTCTTCCGGTCGTATGCAACATGGTAATGTTGTTGAAATCACTCTTTTTAACTTTCAATTCAAAACCAACTTGTGCAATCCCATTCCATTTCATTTCTTCCGATAAGAGCATTAATATTCTGGAATTTCAATTCAAAGTCCAAGAATTCAGTGAATTGTAAAATTCTATTTCAATTCAGAGTCCAAGACATGTATCAGAATTCAATGCCAAGTCCCTTCCATTTCTTCCATCTTCTACAAGTTTCAGAGTAAGGTACAAGTTTCAGACTAAGAACAATTGAAAATGTTTTATATTCGCATTTAGTCGGTTCACTCAACTCAGAACCAGAATTATCTAATCGAAATTTTTATCAAATTAATCGATATTTTACATGAATTTCGTTTTTATCATGTGAAATGTAAACCAACCAAATAACCCACGGAACCAAACTGAAACTGTGCGAAATGGAACCAAACCGAATAACCCACGAAACCAAACACCGAAACCAAACTGAATAACCCACATAACCAAACTGAAACCATGTGAAATGGAACCCGTAACCGAATAACCCACGAAAAACCGAATATCCCGCGGAACAAACTGATCCGAAATTTTTTAATTTTGGTCTCTGAAATGGAGACCAACCGAATAACCCCAAAGAACCAAATTAACCGAAATTAGGGCTCTGTAAAAAGAACTGCCATGAAAAATCCAAATAAATTTTTGTACATCTGAGAATACAGAGGTTACCACCTATGATGCACGGAAACTTCTCTGAATAGATGTTTTCGCGTTTCAAAAACGTTTTCGTATCGGAAACTTCAAGAAACTCTCCGGAAATATTTCAGGGCCGTTTCTATAAATATAAAAAATTAGGAAACACGTTTAACTTGAAAAATATATTCCTTTAGTATTTTCTTAAATTAGAAATGAGATAAATTAAAAAATAATTTTATATTTTTCTTAACTAAACAAAATAATTTCTATAATTATACTATTACTTGATAGAATAGATAAATTTTTCAGGATTTATATATATTGGTATATTTTTAATATTTATTTATATACCTCTACACTTTTAATATTTACATGTTTCCCCACATTTTCGTTTCCTATATTTTAAAAAATAAGGTTTTGCCGTATCCATTTCCACGTTTCCCCATTACACCATTTCCGTTTCCACGTTTCCCCATTACACCGTTTCCGTTTCCGTGCTAAATAGGTTACCACCATACTTTATATTAGTTTCCTCCTCTGAGGTTTTCCAACATTATTGCAGTATGCAGATCCTGCATATGTACACTTATTATACTTATCATCCAGTATGCAACTTATCATTACTTATCATCCAGTATGCAAGACAATGTTCAAGGAATTGCAAATCAGAATGGAAATATTTCGTTGGAAGACAAAGATATTGCAGTGATCATTTCCAAATTGATGTCCTTTAATCTGCCTCTCTAGTCACGAAAGAAAACTGCTGGTCCTATTTGTTTAATCAAAATAGAGTAAAGACTCTAATTGATCAAGAATAAGAAAAACTTTCTTTAGAATAATCTCACAAAATTACAAAAGGGAAGAACTCTTAAGAAAACTTTCAAATGCTTATAATTAAGCTTTGATTGTTGGATGATAAAACTCAAATACAAATAAGGTATTTATA
>CATIWM010105046.1:0-20323 GCA_949671775.1 Mallotus repandus | reverse complement strand
AGAATAATATTTACTAGTTCTTAATTATATTCATGATTGTGATTCTTATAATTCTTTCATATTTAATTACCATATATTTTATGTTTACTGTTTTAGTTATTAATTATTATTTAGTTTGATTGATTTATTATAATTATTTATAATTTGTTTGCCTATCCATCTAAGTAACTATCCGGTTAATACAAAATTTCTCCGACTTTCCCTGTGGATCGACAACCTACTTGCTCTATACTAAGTCCTTAGAGACTAGGGTATACAATTTGACCCGCTTCAATCCTTAATCTCTTTTCCTATTTTATTTTGTTTGTTTTGTTTTTTGTTTTTAGTTAATTATCTTTTGCATGCTTATGAGCTACTTGTTTACTTACCCACTCACTTATTTGAAATACATGTTGATTGCTTGATTTGTCATATTTTTCATACTTGTTTATTTATTTGCTTTTTATTAATATATTTGCAATATGCATGCCAAATCCAACTATCCCAATGTTTCAATCATCAATCAATCCAATGCCATTTTAAATTGACTAATATTCAAGTGTGGTAAATGCATTACTGAAACCGAAACTAGAATAATGAGAAAAGCAATTTATGATATGCATATCAAGAAATAGTCAAGTAGATGTTACTTCCCAAACCCAGAATCTCTAACAAGGAAAATGGGTTTTCATTGACTCGTTTTCTATTTTTCGACTGTGGTCGGGTGGTGAATCCAAATTCACAAGGCTGGCTCCATAAGGTTGTCCCTCCCATATCATTAACATTCAAAAAATTAAAATATCAATGTCGCCTGTCTTTTGTGAACCATAATCACCCTTACATACCATAAAAAGTGATGATGAAATAACACCTTTAGAAGATTACAGTGATATTGAATATGCCAAGGGTGATAATCTAGTTATACATAGAATATTGAGTTTACAAATAAAATAGAAGACCATGGGGAATGAAGGAAAATTTTATTTCATTCTTATTGTTTGATTTCTAACAAATTGTGCAACATGATTATTGATAGTGATAGTTATACTAATATTGCAAACACCTTGCTAGTGAAGAAATTAAAATTGCCTCTTATCAAGCATCCAAAACCATATAAATTGCATTGGCTTAACAATAGTGGTTTGGTGAAGGTAAGCAAATAAGTTTTAATTTCTTTTTCAATTGGTAAATATAAGGATGAAGTGTTGTGTGATGTTATACCAATGTTTGTGACCTATATGTCATTCGGAAGACCTTAGTGATATGATAGGAGAGGAATTCATGATGGATTCAAAATAGATTTTCCTTGACTATGGATGGAAAAAGATATACTCTTGGACCATTGACACCAAAGGAGATTTTGAAGACCAAATGCTCATTAAGTAATAATATGAAAAACTTTCTTTAGGAGGGAAACCCATGAGAGAAAAGAAAAATATGAGGTGAGTGAGCATAAAAAACAACCATTTTAACTTTACCAAAATGGGATATCTAAGGGAAGAGAAAACAAGCAAGGTTTTAAAGAAAGAAAATGAGTACTTATGCCACTATGAGTCATGTGAGGGAAGCCATGACTTTGAGCTAACTAACAAAATAACCAATGGTTTGCCTAGTGTTGTTGTTGATTTAATATAGGTTTATGAAGATTTTTTTCTAGATGAAATTTCAAATAGTTTGCCACCTAAAACAAGCATTGAGCACTAAATAGACTTCACACCCGAAGCTAGCATTTCAAATAAACCAGCCTATAAAACCAACTCGGAGGAAAATAAGGAAATTTAAAAGTAAGTGAGTAAGCTTATGGAGAAAGGTTATATTCGTAAAAGCATGAGTCCATGTGCAGTGCCAATTTTACTTGTGCCTAAAAAGGATAGAGCATGGAGGATGTGTGTTGATTGTTGTGCAATCAATAAAATCATGGTGAATTATAAACATCCCATTCCTAGGCTAGATGACATGTTGTTGGATGAATTGTAAGGTTCATGTTTGTTTTTAAAAATTAATTTGAAATTTGGTTATCATCAAATAAGAATGAATGAAGGAAATGAATGGAAAAAAACTTTCAAAACTAAACAAGGTTTATATGAGTGGTTAGTAATGCCTTTTGGTTTAACTAATGCACTAGCACTTTTATAAGGCTAATGAATAATGTTTTAAGACAACTCATTAGAACATTAATGTTTATTTTGATGATATATATGTTTATAGCAAGTCTTTAGATAAGCATAAACAACATTTGAAATGTGTTTTTGATCTTTTGAGAAAAGAAAAGGTGCATGCAAAATTAAAGAAATGCATGTTTTGCACTATTGAAATTACATTTGTTGGGTATATTTTCAATGAAAAGAGGATTCATGTAGACCAAGAAAAGGTAAATGTAATCAAAGAATGGCCAATACCCACTAGTGTGCGTGATAGAATTTTTTGAGGTTTAGGTAGTTTTATAAGATATTCATCAAGAATTTTTCAATAATAGCTACACAATTAACTGAAAGCATAAGGAAAAATGTCAACTTCAAGTAGGGAAAAGAGCAAAATGAGGCTTTTAACTTGTTGAAAGACAAACTAAGTAGTTCACTTTTATTATCTTTGCCTAATTTCACAAAACCTTTTTAAATTGAGTGAGATGCAAGTTGAAAATGCCTTAGAGAGGGGGGGGGGGGTGTGAATAAGGCAAGGGAAGGATTTTAGAATAATAAAAATGAATTTAAGGAATACACAAACATTGAAAAATATTAGAGAAGGAAGAATGATGAACACAAAGATTTAAAGAGTTCAGATTCAACAATAATCCTACACCTAACTTATCCCCAAGTTAGGATTTTTAATCACCCACAATCTTATTCACAAGATTGAAAATACATAAAATTTTAAGGCTCACTCTTTCAACCTTACAAATAAGAGTTTCTAGGCTCACTCTTAAACCAAATCCCAAATGTTTTAATGGCTAAACGCTTAAACCAATTCCACTTAGAAATATACCTCACTTCCCTTCTAATCTATCCCAAGGATTAGATGAAGATGAAGTCCTATTTCTATCATACAACCAACTCTCACAAGAATTAATCAATACAATGAATGTTGATAGAAAGAAAAATGAAGCTTAATGAATGCTTAAAGAGTTTTTGATAATCAAAGAGTAATGTAATGTATATATTTTTGTTTATCACAACTCTAGAGCACATATATAGATTAAACTTAAAAAATATGGCTGTTGGAGCCATTGAATATGTCTCCAATGTCTCTTTTCTTAAAATTCAAAAATATGACCGTTGGACCATCATCATAGAAGCAGAGCTTTAGTCGCAACCTACTGTTCATCTCAACTTTCTATCATTATAAAAGCTTTGCTTCAGTCACAAGTTACTATTTATCTCAGCTTTCTATCATTATAGAAGCTTTTCTTTAGTCGCAACTTACCGTTCACTGAATTTTAGCTTGACTTTCATTTGAGTCCTAACTTATACACACTCAAAATAAACATATTAAATGCTTAAAATTAAGTTTGTTAAGATCAAAAGTAAGATTGATTATTGCTAAGGTCAATACAAGTGGCATAGGTATTGGTGGAATCTTGATACAAGAAGGCAAGCCCATTGCATACTTTAGTGAGAAGCTAAATGGAGATAGTCTAAATTATCCAACCTATTATATGGAGTTCTATGCATTTGTGAGACTCCTTAAGACATGGTAACATTACCTTAGCTACAAGGAGTTTATAATCCACATCGACCATGAATCTTTAAAGTACCTCAATGATAAGGCAATTTGAGCAAGAGACAAGTCAAATGGGTTGAGTTCTTTGAATCCTTTCCATACATCATCAAGTACAAGCAAGGTAAAGAAAAAGTGGTAGTTTACACTTTATAAGAAAGTATGACTTAATCTTTAAAATTAACGCAAAATTATTAGAATTTGAGTATATAAAATATCTTTATCCTAATGACCATGATTTTATTATTATTTATGGAGCATGTGAGAAAGGGGGTTTTGACAAGTTCTATAAACATGAGTGTTTTCTTTTTAGAAAAAACAAGTTTTCTGTGCCACAAAGTTCTTTGAGAGAGTTACTTATGAGAGACGTATATTATGGAGGTTTAATGGGGCATTTTGGGATTAAAAAGACCTTAGATGTGTCAAATTACCATTTCTTTTAGCCACACATAAAAAGGGATGTTGAGAGAGTTTGTGAAAAATGCATCATATGCAAACAAGCCAAATCCTAAGTAATGCATCATGGTTTGTACACACCTCTACCTATATATAATAAACCTTGGGTAGACATTTCCATGGATTTTGTATGTTACCGAGGTATAAGGAGAGGAAAGATTCTATTTTTTCTATTATAGACAGGTTTAACAAGATGGCACACTTAATTCCATGTTACAAAATAGATTATGCAACCTCTATTGCAAATATATTCTTCAAGGAAGTGGTGAGACTACATGGAGTGGTAAGAACCATAGTGAGTGATCATGATGTCACATTCCTAAGCCATTTTTGGAAAACCTTTTTGGGCAAGATGGGAACAAAGCTTATCTATTCAATAACTTGTGAGCAAACGGAGGTGGTGAATAGAACTCTTTCAACACTTTTGATAGCTCTAATATAAAAGAATTTAAAGAATTGGAAGGCGTGCCTACCACATGTGGAATTTTTTTACAATAAGAGTGTGCATGGAGCAACCAACCACTCTGTATTTGAAGTTGTGTATGGGTTCAATCCATTGACACCCATAGACTTACTACCATTACCTATAGAGAAAGCAAACTTAGAAGGAAAAGAAAAGTTGAATTTTTCAAGACTTTGTATGAAAGAATATGTGCTTAAATTGAAAAGAAGACACTTCAATAGAAGATGCAATATAACAAAGGGAGGAAACTAGTTATGTTTAAGCCTAGAAATTGGGTGTGGCTCCACCTAGGGAAACAAATATTTTCAAATCAAAGAAAGTATAAGCTAATGCATAGAGGAGATGAACCTTTCAAAGTGCTTCAATGTATCAATGACAATGCCTATAAGCTAGAGCTTCTAAGTGAGTATAACAATATAAGTGAAACTTCTAATGTTATTGATTTATCTTTGTTTGATGTAAATGATGAAGATAAAGCTAATTCAATCAAGCCTAAAACCAAGGACTAACAATCCACAAGCAAATCAAGATGCATTATAAGTCTAATATGGCCCATTAACAAGGTCAAAAACCAAGAAGTTGCAAGTAGCATTGTTAAGCTTCATTCAAGATGTTTGGAGAGCCTAAGAACGTCAGATAGAATAAGGTAGGGGTGTGCAAAAATAACCGAAAACTGAAAATTTGAACCAAACCAACTGGTTTAGTTCAGTTTGGTTTGGTTCTATTTATAAAATTATTCGGTTTGAATCCAACCGAATCGAACCAAAATTTATTCTGTTTGGCTCTGCTATGATTGTGAAAAAAGTGATTTAACCGAACCGAACCAATTTCTTAAAACTCTGTCATTTTAACTGAGGTTATATAATGTTATCTACTCTTGTTGTCGTTCTCTTCTCTTTTCTTTCTCTCTTGATTATGCCCTTCCAGTTTCTTTCCCTCCTGCCATTCTCACAATCTCATCGCTCTTTGGTTTCTCTTTCTCCCATGATTTTTCACTTCACTTCCTTTATTGTCTTTTGATTTTTCCTTCGTTCTTCCTCTTTGTTAGTTGTTGATTTCCTTATTCATTATTTATTGTCAAGGCTTCAATTCTCAGGTATCTATTTCTCTCGATTTTGGCTTCTTCATTGTATTGTTAATTTTTTCACTTATTATGTTTTTTCTTCATTGTATTGTTAAATAGCTTATCTCTAATTTATCTCTATATTCTCTCACCCTTGATTTTTAGGTTTTTTATTATTAGAGGAATTTTTGTGCTTTTAAAAAATCAATTTTTGATGAGAAGAATTGGTCATGTTTGGTAGGTTTTGAGTCTAATTTTGGATCATTATTGATCATTATTGAAAAATCAATTTTTGATTAGGAAAATTCTATGAAATGTTTTGCTATCAATTTTTTTTGTTTTCATATTTTGAATTATTATTTATTATTATTTTTTTAGAGAGAATGTGGATTCCTTTTAGTATAATTATAATTTATATTTTTGAAGAGAATGTGGATTCATTAAAGGTCACTAAATTATTCTTTATAATGTGATTGGTGATCATATATAAGTCCAAAGAGATGTTGAGAAGTTTCAGGGAAATAATGAAATGGATTATACTATTCATTTTATTGTTTTTGAAGTTTTTATTCTCTACTACCCACTAATATAATACGTTGACACTAACATTATAATTTTTTTGCTATTTTGAATGTGGATTCCTTTCGGTATAATCTGTTTTTTTAACTATTTTGTTTTGATTCATGTTTTCTTTGAGCCATTATATATTTGAAGTTCATCTAAAGTTTATATGTTTCAGAATTTACCTTTAAGCATATATGGGATGAGATGACTTAATAAGAATATGGAAAATTAATTTTTCAAATGCAAGCAGGGAGCAACTATAACAATTTTCTTTTTTGTAAACATATATGAATAGTGTAGTGCAATTGCAAAATTCGACAACACGGAGGAAACAAAAGAGCAACTAGAAGAAATTGAAAATTTTGAAAAAGGTGGAGATAAATTTATTCTTTATTTTATTTCTACATTTAACATTAATTGGTTCAAAATTTTATTTTCTACACTAAATTTATTCTTGATTTTATTTCAGATTTGCCTAATATTTCAATTGGTTCAACATTTTCGTCTTCCAATTGATTGCAATTTGATATCATTTCAGGTATTTTGATTTAGTTTTTCAACTCTGCTTTATTCCTTTTTATAGGGTGGTGGTATTTTTTGTATTCATAATTTATTTTTATTAATATTAATTTTTTTCTTTTATGCAGATTCATCGATAATGATATTGCTTCTGTTGTAATGCTTTTATTGCTATGTTAATTGTTCTTAAAGTGTGGGCAAAAATTGTTGTATTTTTCAATTTAGCTTTTTGTAATCATGGACCAAATTTATTAGCAGGTGTGAACATTTATGGATATTGTTATTTTAGGTTTGAGTTGGATATTGTTATTTGATAGATAGTGTTATTTTTTGGTCATTGTTGTTTTTTAATTTAAGTCTAATTTATGGACAGTGCTATTTTATGGACATTGTTGTTATATTATGGATATTGTTATTTGATGGACATGTGTGACAAATTTTTTATTTTTTTAAAACTTAATTTAAGTCTAATTTTATTGTATTAAAATTATGCCCATCTGTAGCCTAAACTGAAATTTGGTTTGGTTTTATTCAGTTTTTTAAAAATTTTATATATAAACCGTATCGAACTGAACCGAATAATATTTACTTTAGTTTTGTATATTTATAAACCAAATCAAACCAAACCAACCAATGCTCACCCCTAGAATAAGGTATCTTTAAACACCATACCATATCAAGTCCATATAGATTAATTAAATGGGCGTTACAATGGTGTTTAGTGTCATTAGTATAGAATAATTGATATATGTCTATAATTTCAGGTTAGTAAGGTTGAATTATCATAGATTTTTGTGTTTAGCAATGTAGTATGAGCTTGGTCTTGTATCTATACAAACAAGATCTCATTCTATTGTAAGGACATGTTAAAGTTGATTTAGGTTTATAATATATTTCTTTTGGTGAGAAATTTGCTTTGAAGTTCTTGCATGAACTTTGTGACTTATGAAGCCTAGTGAGTTTTATGGTGTCAAAATTCAAAATCTTTATCTTTTTTTCATCTTCCAAACTTGTTTCTTGTTTGTTTATATTGAAGACTTTGTTATAATCTTATTCTAATTTGGTAAGAACTAAAATAGTTTTCGTATCTCTTTCTTGAACTATCCTATAACATAATTGTGGAAGGTGATAAATTCTAATAATCAAGTATATCATAATATTAAAACTATTAGGGAGCTTAGGTTAAGACTCTATTGATTTCCATTAGCCTTTCTTTTAGTCCATATTTCATAGGGAGTCGACGTTACTGATTTGGAGGGTGCTCTATTAAGTATATAAGTAGAAGTTAACTATGCAACACCTAAAAAAGTAATAAAAGTATATGGGATTGGGCCATTACAAACCTAACCATTTCTAGAAGAGTTCTATTTCATCTTTCCACTACTCCATTTTGTTAAGGAATCCCTAAAACTGTTAACTATCTATATATTCCCTTTTCATCATATAATTATTTGAACTCATCAGATAAATATTCATGTCCTCGACGAGTTCTTAAATTTTGATCATTTTACCCAATTGATTCTCAATTAAATTAATAAATTTTCCAAAGCACTCAAGAGCTTTAAATTTGTGAGAAATTAAATAAACATGACTAAAACGTGTATAGTCATCTATAAAAGTAATAAAGTCAACACCTTCATGCCTGGCTCTAATATTCATTGGCCCACAAATATCGGTATAAATTAGGTATAATGGAAGTTGAGCTCTAGTTCCTTTACGAAATGGTTTTCTAACCATTTTTCCAGCTAGACAATTTTCATTAGTTGATAGATTAACCTTTTCAATTTCACCAACTAAACCTTCTTTTGCTAATCTATCCATTTTTTGTTGACCTATGTAACTTAGTCTAGCATGCCAAATATTCACATCACTATAAGAAATATTAAAAGACGTGATTAGGTAAAAACTATTGCTAATAAAATAAGAAACATTATCCACATCCATTACAATAAAACAATCTAGTAAATAACTAGATCCATAAAAAGTTTTTCAAAGAAAACTTTTAGACAAATACCATAAAAGTTCAAAGCATATCTAAAATGTATTAAAATAATAACAAAACCTAAATTCCATTGAATATCTATATTGAATAAAACATCATGTAGGATTAGAGTTAATTTACCATACATGCTCAACTAACAAATGCCAACTCCTTTGACTTCAACTCGAGAGTTGTTTTCCATATAAAGCTAGTTTGATTTATATTGAATTTAATGAAATTCCATAAACATATCACGATATTAAGCTACATGGACTGTGGCATCTAAGTCTATAGTCCATAAAGGATGAGATTTAGTTAAATAAATAGAAAATAAAGGGCACTTTTAGAAACATAAGAAACTCTTGAAGGTATTTAAAAGGTTTGTAGCTTCATTAGCTCATTACACTCACAAGCAAAATGACCCTTCTTCCTACAATTATAACACTTGACCTTTACTTTGTTCTTTTGAGGCAAGCCATAGGCGCCTTTCTTTTTACCTTCTTGTCATTATTATTACTAAAATGGCCTCCCTTATGTCTTTTGGATCCTTTCCTCTTGTACCCATCATATGACTTACACTTGAAGCTCTTATCACCTTTTGAGCTTACACTAACCATTTACACGTCAACATTAGGACTTGATATCTCAATGCAATCTTCTTTTAGTTCCAAATTATGTGTAATACCATTAAGAGTCTTTATACTCTCATTAGGGGTAAGATGCATCTTTAAGTGTTCCCAGTTATGAGGAAGTGACCGGATAACATCCTAAATCTATTGTTCATCAGTGAGAGTGTGGCCAACTTCATTCAATTCACTAATCATATTAGACATTTCTCTCAAGTGTTTTATTATATAATGATTATGGCATTTTTTATATGTATTAAACTTGATAGTGAGTTTCCTAAGTTTGTTAATAGAAGTTTTGCCAAACTTCAACTTTAGAGCTACGTACATCTCTTTGACAATGTCATAATTCTTAAACTCATGCATGAGATCATTCTCCATGTTGTTTAACAATATGATGTCAGCCATTGAATTCTTTTTCTTTCAAGCTTCAAAAGCCTCACGATCCCTACGATATTGGGTCATAGTGCCATCTTTAGGCTCATCCTAGACATGATTCAAAACTTCAAGAGCTTCTTGCTCTTTTAAGAGATCCTGAATTTTCAAAAGATTATATAATTATCCCCATTCAATTTTTCATCTTTATTCAACTCAGCAACAATATTCTTAGAAGCAATAGCCATTTCCTAAAAATTTCTAAATGGAGACATATTTGCACACGATTAATCAATGCCACTTTATATTAATGACTAGCATAGCACACATAAATTTTGTCACAATTTTCAAATAAATTATTGATAAGTTAGCATATAGTATAGAATTAAAAGCTCATTTAGTTTCACAATCATCATTTACTGCTATATGTTTAATTATCATTAATTTATCACATTGTGTAAAATTCCATCATATTAATCATTTAGGTAATTTATTATTATTATTATTATTACTTTTTTGTTTTATATTATATTTCACAAAGAAAATAATATACAATATAAAAAAAATAACAATGAACAAAAACATATTTCATATTCACTAAGAAAGGAAAATATTTATATGACAAAGTTCATCAACAAAAAAATGAACTAATCACACCAATTGAATATGAACAGGTTTAAAATTTATGAACTTGTCACAAAGTTCCTCAGCAACTTATAACTGCTATTGCTTATCAATTTAAGATTTGACCTAATACACCTCCCATTACAAAGTTTATAACCATTAATGTAATGCTTGATACCGTCAACTCCACATGAATGTTCAAGTACAATTTTTCCCACACTTGATTTGTATCGTTAATTCCTATTTCCATATATCAAAGATAATGGAGAATCTACTTATGGTGTAATTCTAATAGAACCAACCATAAAGCTACATACTTATTATAATTTCTTAGAAAACTAGTTTTTCAAATTATTTGTTGAATTCTTGAATGCACATTAATAATAGGGTAAATTAGGATTTGCCCCCTATATTTTAGTCCAATACACTACTTCATCCCTGACATTTGAAAAAATACTTATTCATCCCTAATATTTGCTTTTTTGTGTACTATTTCATCCCTACAGAAGAACTAATGAGTGCTAAAAAAGCAAATGTCAGGGATGAATAAGTGTTTTTTCAAATGTCAGGGACGAAGTAGTGTATTGAACCAAAATACAAGGGGCAAATCCTAATTTACCCTTAATAATATAATTTACCGAATCATTCAAATAATAATGATTAGAATTACAATCCATTCACATTTTCTTAAAATATTTAATCATTTCCATAACTTTTTTCGATGTGCATGAGTTTTCATCACACAAAAGTTTCTATAACCATACTTTTCTGGAACAAATACAAAAAAAAATTCAATTAATATCCAAATAATATACCAATTTTCTATAATAAATACAGAATAAAAAAAATAGACAAGTATCATATTAATTTATTAATTTATTTATTAGTCACACTGAGTGTTATAAATTTACTATAAAAAGATAAATTAATTTATTAAAATAATATACAAATTTTAATCACACCAAGTGACTGAAATAATTTCAAATAATAATTAATTAGTAATTAATAAATTTTTTAAAAAAATTATATAAATTTTATTTATAAAATAATTTTTTAAGTATAAATATAATATTTATTTTAAAAAATCAAACTAAAAAAATGGTAAGAATATATTTTGACATGTGGGAGGTCAATGTTTCAAATCTTGATTGAAACAAAACAAAAATGATAATAATATTATTAATGAAATAATTTTTATAAAAAGACATCATCTTCAATCTCTTGAAAAAATTTCAATTTTGAGTTGCCAACTTTGAGAGATTGTAACTCTCAATTTCCTCATTCATTCACCATGCTATTCAATTTAAGATGTTAAAAAACTTGCATACTTTCATTTAAACTTTAAAGCATAAACTTAAAATTTATGTAATTTAAGATATTAGCCTTCAAAGTATACCATTTAACTAGGGTTTAACACTTAAATTTTGAAAAAAAAAAATAGAATATCATGTTCAACTAGCCAACTTCTAAAGATAGTAACTTTCAAAATATTCATCCAAAATTCGTAATCTATATATCTTTAGAAAGTTTGAAATGACTATTGTAATATAAATGCAATATCATGCCTTCGAATATTAACAATATTAAGTTATAGATTTTAAAAATAGTCAATATACTACTGTTTGGAGAAAAAATTCAGAATGATAGTGGTAATTAGCAAACTTTGAAAATTCACAACTCATTCATTTTTTAACAAAAATACATTATCTATATATAAAATAAAAGCTTGCAATGTCTACTTTCATTATGTTATGACAAATAATATATAAAACATATTTTATATAGTGAAAAAATAATCTAGAGTATGCCACATGTTGAACAAGTATAAACATGTTTTATAACTATGTATAAACATGGTAGAATTGATTCTCTACAAATTTTTCATATTTTAATCCATATTTTCAGACTAGAACATAAGTTATCAGGCTCTAATACCAATGAAGAATAAATTGAAAATAAAAAAATTGAAGAAACTTATGAGTTTCTCCTGCCAATAATTCAAAAATTCAAGAATTTATATTACGAATCTATAAAAAGAATCACAAAACTTGAAAACTTTACAATCAACCACAACCTAAATATTTTATTTGTAGAGAAAGTATGATTGAGATGTTTTTCAAGAAGACTTTATGTTTTCCACAAAGACTTGTTTCTTTGTTTCTTATTTTAGAACAAAATTTTTTAACGTTAAACAACTTCTTGGGAGTTATTGATTGGATGAGGTAATTCATCCAGTTTTTTTAATAATTAAAATAAATTTAATTATATAAAATAGATTTGGATTGACCAATCATGGTTGATCCGATCTATATTCTAATAATTTTCGATGAACAAATGTTGTAAAAAATCCTAACACCAACCTACTCCAAAAAACCATTTATTTGAAACCAGTTTAGATTAATTAATAGTAGGAGTTATTTTGTAGGGAATAATACATAAGTGGTCCCCATGTATTTAGTACAATTTATCAATTTGACACTTCGACTTACAGTTTTGTCATTTTAAAACTTAAATTCATATAAAATGTACTAATTTAAGACATAATATATTTGTCACTCCTTGTACTTGCCACTTTTTATTAGTTTGACATCTCTACTTACAGTGTTTAGTCAATCAAATCCTTACGATGTAGCATGTGTTGATTCACTATCTTATATCACGTGTACTGATAGGAATTTCAAATTTACATTTTAAACAAGTTCAAGTCTTGAAATGACAAAACTGTAAGTTGAGGTGTCAAACTAATAAAAAAATTACAAGCACATAGTTATGGATATATTAGGGGTTTTTTCATAAATGCCCTAAAAAGTAACTTCAATAACTAAAATATCCAAAAAAAAAATTTATTATTCATGTACCCCAAAACGCTAAAATAATTACTAGCGTGCCCCCTTTTAACTTAAATGATGGGAAAAAAATAGAACGCTAAAAAAAACTTAATGCAACTCTCATCTTTTCTTTTTCACATCTTCTTCTTCTTCATTTCTTCTTTGTTTCTTCTTTGTTTCACTTTTTCTTTCTTCTTTACTCATCCCCTTCTTGTTTTCCTATCCAAATCACCAACTACCAAACATCTCTTATCTCTGATTTTTTTTATCCATTTAAAACCCTTAATTATTTAATTTCTGATGTGTTTTAGTCCTTTCTTCATATCTACTTCATCTATTGTTCGAGTGCTATATGTGCGTTTACTGATCTGCTTGCTTTACCTCGTTATGAGCTATTTTTATTGAATTAATTTTTACTATATCTGGTGCTCAGAATGATATATTTTTGCTTTTTAATTTGTCAGTGAATGCAAGTAATAGTGTAATTTAACTGTGTAGTTGGACTGAATTTTATTGGAGTGTGATATATAGGGTTTCGACTAGGGATCTTACTGAAGATATATTTCGTTTGTTTCACACATTTAGTGTAGAAATTTAATTGAACTGATGACTTAGGTAATTAAATTGAAGAAACGATAACATCCTTAATTGGATGGCTTTTACCCAGCGAATTGATTGAAATTGGATTAAAAAAATTTAGTGGTTTAAGTAATGCTATGTTCATTCTTAAAACTGTGAGTTGATTCTTCAATGAGGTTTGCTGTTTTTTTTTAGCAACAGAGGTTTAGTTCTCTTTTTTTTTTTTAGGTTTTGGATCATGTATAGGGCTAAGTGAGATGGTCTTGTATTTTGGTGAGAGTTTATTGTAGATGGGTATTTCTTTAATATTTTATTATCTTTTTACACTAATTCATAATTGTGCTTTTTTTTCCAAGGGTTGGCAACATCGTTGGGAGGGCCAAATGGGTTCTTTTTATTTATTTTCTTGAATTTCTTTATTTCTTTTTCTTTTTCTTTCTTTTTTCTCTTGAAATTCTGGAAAATTGTACAAGTGATTCCAATTGAATTTATAATAGAAACTTGGATTTTGTTATATTTTGGATAGGGAGCAAATGGGTTCTTTTTGTTATTGTATCAGAAACATAAAAAACAATATTCTAAATTATTGTATAAGAAGAATGGAAAGTATTCTAAATAGACAAAAATATATATACAATGATGTGTGATTCTACAAGTGTGTGTGTGTGTGTGTATATATATATATATATATATATATATTACGATTATAATTTTATTAATATTAATATGAATAGTTAAAATATAAACTATACATATATTTCAATAAAATGATACTTTTTTCACCTTTTTGAATAATAAATAAATATCAATTAATAATCAAAATTTAATTAATTTATAAAAAAATAAAAAACTAAAGAAATAAAAAAAAAATACATCTCCACACAAACCACAAATAGCTTTTATAAGAGAATCAATAACATTGAAAAGATGATCAATATATAACATCAAATACAATATCTTCAACAACATATCAAAAGCAAAATGAGAAACCAAAACGAAACCAAAAAGACACTAAATTAATATATAAAAAAAGAACACACCAAATTAAAATCCTTCAATTCTTCATCACCATCAACACCATCTTTAACAGAACTATATTTAATATTGGAATTAAAACCAACATATTTAGACAATTATTTTATCACATTTAAAACAAAAACATAAAACAAAGTAAAATTATTTATTAGAGTTAAACGCAAGAAACCAAAAGGTTACAAAAAAATGAATTGGAAACCAAAAATAAATCAAAAATAGATTCAAAGAAAATAAAAATAATAACTCTCCTTATACTATGGAATATTTGGACATAAAATAAAGATTGCATAAATACAACAAACATACAAAAAAGAAACTCTGTGCAACTACATTGCCATTAATAAAACAAAAATGTATCAAAAACCATAACGATACCAAATTAAAACAAAAAAGTATCAAAGACTAAAAAAACAAAACGATACCAAATTATGAACACAACATAAAAACGGTAGCATCAAAATAATAACTCAAGTTCAACTATGGAATATTTGGACATAAAATAAAGATTGCATTAATACAAGAAACATACAAAAAGAAATTCTGTAATACAACTACATTGCCATTAATAAACTAAAAAAGTATCAGAAACCAAAAAAAATAGAAAAACGATACCAAATTATGAAAGGTATCAGAAACCAAAAAATACCAAAACGATACCAAATTATAAGTGCAACATAAAGCGGCAGCATCCTCTTATGACTCAACAACGCCAAAAAACTTAAAAATATATTCATTTATTTAAAATTTTTCTATTATAAAATTACAACTAGCTTAACTCCAAAGAAAATTTGTAGCTTTAAGTTATAGTATATTTTTTTTGTATACTTTTGGTTTATTTTCAGTTTCCTATACAATAACAAAAGCAGACTTTAAGATATAGCCAGGTTTGTACTCCATTTTCTGTGGATGAGGACTGACAAAATCATTTTCAACATCATCTGAATACAAAATTAAATTAGAAACCAAAAAGCAACAAAAAATAAATTACAAAAAACTAATAACGATATATACTACATCAACACCTTCACATTTTGTCCACTATGAACGCCAGAATGAGAATGAACAAAAATAAAAGGGTTGTTTACAGTCCTATCTTAAAAAAATTTCCCAAACCTATAGAGAATTAATTTGGAGGTCAAATTTAAATCAATCTTAAATCTATATGTATGCTGAATTTCTATAAAAGTTTCACTTAATTTAGACAACTATAGAGTGAGATATAAGCACCTGAACACAACCAGGTCACTATATATGAATAGAGTGAGCATCAAAATTTTTCTTTTTATTAGTCTAATTTACTGACTAATTTTGCTCAATCTAAAAGAGTCAAAGTTTTAGAGAACTCATTAACATTTCTAAATCATCAAATAACACTCAATTTGGAGCTCTATAACTCAAGTTATGATCATAATAATAAGACTGAAAAATCAGGTGCTTAAAACCCGAGAACAACATGTTATGAACCCTAAACCAAATCAACCAAAACAAGTAAATTATTTACAAATTGGATCAATACAACCTTTAAGGGTGATAATTGATGACCTGAAATGGCTTTAATCTTCCAAAATTAGCTCACAAAAATCAGCTCTACTTAAAGAATTATGAATTTCCCTAGCTTTCTCTCTTTCTTTCTAAGCTTTTCTTTTCTTTTCCTTTTCTTTTCCTTAACAACTAAGGCTGCTCTCTGTAAAGCCATAACTAAAGAAGAATCTAGATCATATTTGGATATATTAAAGGTGAGATATCCATTTTAAGCCTTAATAAAATGGTTTTCTCATCTATTAAACCTCAAGCTTTCAATTGTGCATTTTAGCACGTCTATTTGTTTCAATTGAGTCCAAATTATCCTAAACTTTTTAAATCTCACTCTTTATTTTATTTTTAATCCTAATTCCTTTTATTCTCAAAATTTTACTCATTTTGAGTGACATCAAAATTCTAAAATTCTCACTCTTTAATCGAATACAAATCACGGTTAACCCGATACACTAACTTGACTATAAATACTCGCTTATACTTAAATTCTATCAATATGTATGTAAATGCAATGTATTATGAATGCAATTGTACATATAATTAGGGTACGGATGTGACAATCTTCCCCACCTTAGGAAATTTTGTCCCCGAAATTATGCTAGAACAAATGAGGGTATTGGTTTCTCATGTCTTCCTCTCGCTCCCAAGTAGCTTCCTCTCTCCCATGGTGTTTCCACAAAACTTTCACCAATGGTATGATTTTATTTCTCAACACCTTGGTTTCCCTAGCAATAATTGTAGTTGGTTCTTCTTCATAAGATAAATCATCCTTCAATTCTAAGGGTTGGGTCTGTAAAATGTGACGAGGATCACTCTTATACCTCCTCAACATCGATACATGGAAAACATCATGAATCTGCGACAATTCTATAGGTAAAGCCAACCTATAAGCTACTGGACCAACCCTCTCAATCACCTTATATGGACCAATATACCTAGGGCTCAATTTCCCCCTTTTACCAAACCGTAAAACTCCTTTCCAAGGTAAAATCAATAGGAAGACATTGTCACCCACATTGTATTCAATTGGTTCCCTCTTTAAGTCTGCATAACTCTTTTATCTGTCTTGAGCTTCCTTAAGTCGATCCCGAATTAATTGGATCTTCTCTGTTGTCATTTGTATGATTTCTGGACCAACCAATTACCTTTCGCCAACTTCATCCCAACAAATTGGAGTTCTGCACTTCCTACCATATAGAGCTTTAAAAGGTGCCATTCCCAAGCTGGAATGAAAAGTGTTGTTGTAAGCAAATTCCATCAAAGGCACATATTTATCCCAATTACCTTGCAATTCCATCACACAGGTTCAAAGCATGTCTTCTAATGTTTGGATTGTCCTCTCTGACTAACCATCTGTTTGGGGATGAAAAGCTATACTAAATCTCAAATTAGTACCCAAAGTATGTTGCAAACTTGGCCAAAATCTAGATGTAAACCTTGGATCCCTGTCTGATATAATAGAGAATGGAACACCATGCAATCTGACCACTTTTTTGATGTAGATTTCAGCTAGTTTATCCAGTGAATGACTCACTTTCACAGGCAAAAAGTGAGATGATTTAGTCAATCTGTCCATAATCATAAAAATAGCATCATGTCCCTGTTGAGTTCTAGGCAATCCAACCATAAAATCCATCGTGATATGCTCCCACTTCCATTTAGGAATAGGAAGAGGTTGCAATGATCCCGCTGGGTGTTGGTGTTCTGCTTTAACCTGTTGACAAACCAAACATCTAGCCACAAACTCCTCAATGTCTTTCTCCATCCTTGACCACTAATAATTGTCCTTCAAAGTATGGTACAATTTAGTACTTCCAGGATGCATAGCATATGCTGAGTTATGTGCCTCCTCCATTATCTCCCTTTTTAAAACTTCAACATTTGGTACGCATAGTCTGTTCCCATAAAGCAAAGTACCATCATCTGAAATCATAAAGTCTACCCTATTACCCTACTTGACTTGCTCCTTGGTTTTTGCCATTTGTTCATCCTGACCTTTTGCCTCTCTAACTCTATCAATCAACACCGATCGAATTTTCAAAGTAGCAAGCAATGCTCCTTTTTCACCCTGAGCTAACTCCACATTCAAGGCTCTCAATTCAAGCAACAATGGAATCCTCATAGAATGAATATAAGATAAGCTACTTGAGGACTTCCTGCTAAGTGCATCTGCTACCACATTAGCTTTCCTTGGTTGATATTCAATAGTGAAATCAGTCTTTTAGGAGCTCAATCCATCTTCTTTGCCTTAAGTTCAACTCTTTCTGGTTTAATATGTACTTCAAACTCTTGTGATCTGTGAAAATTTGATACTTCTCACCATACAAGTAATGCCTCCAAATCTTCAGAGTAAAAACAACTGCTGCTAGCTCTAAGTCATGTGCAGGATAGTTTAACTCCTATGGCCTCAACTGTCGAGAAGCATATGCTACCATTTTACCCTGTTGCATCAGTACACAACCCAAACAATTTCTAGATTTATCACTGTATACAACATATTCTAGCCCCATCACTGGAAGTGTCAACACTGATGCTGAAGTTAAACATGCCTTTAATTCATCAAAACTATCTTGGCATTCTTCATTCCAGGTAAATTTCACATTCTTTCTTAGTAGCTTTATCAAAGGTGATGTAATGATGGAGAAGTTCTGCACAAATCTCCTATAATAACCTGCTAACCCTAGAAAACTACGCACCTCATGCACACTAGTTGGTGGTTTCCCACTAGGAATTGCTTCAATCTTCTTAGGATCAACATATACTCCCTCAGCTGAGATAACATGCCCCAAAAATACCACTTTCTCGAGCTAGAATTCACCCTTGCTAAACTTGGCATACAATTATTTATCCCTCAGTGTCTGTAATACAATCCTCAAATGCTCAACATGCTCTTCCTTTGACTGTGAATATATAAAAATATCATCAATGAACACAATAACAAAGGTATCTAAATAAGGCTTGAATATCCTATTCATCAGATCCATGAATGCAGCAGGAGCATTTGTTAATCCGAATGGCATCACTAAGAATTCACAATACCTATATCGAGTTCTAAATGTTGCTTTAGGAATATCTGCTACTTTAATCTTCAGCTGGTGATACCTAGACCTCAAGTCAATCTTTAAAAATACTCTAGCTCCTTGCAACTGATCAAATAAGTCATCAATCCGAGGCAGTGGATACTTGTTGCATATGGTCACCTTATTCAGCTGTCTGTAATTAATACACAATCTCATGGTACCATCCTTCTTCTTTACAAATAGAACCGGTGCTCCCCAAGGTGATACACTAGGTCTGATGTAGCCTTTATCAAGTAATTCTTGCAACTGCACTTTCAATTCTTTTAATTCTGCTGGAGCCATTCTATATGGAGCTTGTAAAATAGGAGTTGTCCCTAGTTGCAAATCAATACTAAACTCAATCTCTCTATCAGGTGGCAAACCTAGAAGATCTTCAGGAAATAGATCCACAAACTCATTTACCACAGGAAGATTATCAAGCTTTTGCCCCTCTTTTTCAGTGTCAATGACATATGCCAAAAATGCTTCACACCTTTTCTCATCATTCTCCTAGCTGTTAGTGTTGAAACCATGTTATAATGCTCTGAACCCTTTTCACCTCTTAACACCATTTTACAACTAGCAGGCATCTGGAATTCTATTTTCTTCTTGTAGCAATTAATTAATGCTTGATATTTAATTAAGACATCCATACCAAGAATCACATCAAACATTTATAATGGTAATGGCACTAAATCTGCTTCTAACTTCTGACCCCTAATTTGTAGCTCACAACCCCAATAAACATGTCTACACACCACCGACTCACCCACTGGCATATCTTGGTCCATCACACTCTTTTCTTTTGGTATGTATGATGTGAATGATGATGCAATGAATGAATGAGTTGCACCCAGATCAATTAAAGCATAAGCATTTTCACCAAAGATAGTTAACCTACCAGAAATGACATCGTGTGATG
>CATIWM010105008.1:0-17092 GCA_949671775.1 Mallotus repandus | reverse complement strand
AAAATTCGTCCAAGATTTTGTACTTGTTTATATTGATGTGTAGACTTCATAAATTGATGTGGATTCAGCTCAAATTAATGCTCCAAGCCAAGCTTTCCATGCTCTTTAATATGTCCAACATTTTGAACATATGGAACATTAGTTAATGTATAATTTGCATATAAATCTCTTTTGAGGATCATATCAGTTGTTGAATACTGTTGAATTAATTTGTTATTATATTAACATTAACCTGGAAATTTTTGGGTTTTTATATTATTAAAACATACTTTGATTAAATTGCAAGGGTGGAGAAGACCAATAAAAATATGGGAAGATGCTATTATATTAACATTAACTTATAAATGTCTTACTGAATACATAAGTCAAGAGTAGATGATGTAGTTTCTGATGATGGGGATTGAGGAAATGAAAATGCCATTAAAATGATGTAGTGACAGTTTGAACACCATTGATATTAAGTAAGGCCACTCCAAAGTATTATATGTACACAGGAAGCTAGGCACACCCAGCATCACGTTGTAATTATGTTGTAAGGGGGATTTATTTTAATTTGTATGTTGTATAACTCCCACATTATGTAGTGGTTATTGTAGGTTCATGACATTATAAGTTAGATTTATTTTTTCAGCAGAATAAGCAACACGGGATTCGTGTTGTTACATAGAGTGTTATGTTATTTTGGATCTTATTTTAAATAAAGGAGAATGAAAATTTTACATTTTTGTTAAATTGCAAACAATTGAGGAGCAATAATGCAAGAATGTGTACATACGTACTAGGTATGTCGAACAAGCTTAATGTAATTAATTAATCTGGGATTTGGGGTTTATAAGTTAAGAGAATTAATTTACTTGTTAGTGACATGTCATATGAGCTATATAAGACTTATATTATAACAAGTGCACAATTAGAATATATGCAGTACAAAAACTTAGTTTGTAGCATAATGCGAACTGCGTACCGTATAATTTCAGTTGCAACAACAACGTGTATTCCAAACAATACATATCTAGCATTTTTGGTTGCATTGATTTATAGTAGCAGTAGCTGCATTATGAAATAGTTGTGTTTGCTTAGGTAATAAACTTTTAGTCCGTCAATGACATCAACAAGACTATGTGAAATTGTTGTCGGTGATGTACATTAAAGGCAATACACATAATGAATTTGCAATGTAAAGTATACTGTAGAGCACCAAAATCAATATATATATATAGACTTATATTATAACAAGTGTACAATTAGATTATATGCAGTACAAAAAGTTAGTTTATAGCACAATGCGAACTGCGTACCATATAATTTCAATTGTAGCAACAACGTGTATTCCAAACAATACATATCTAGCATTTTTTGTTGCATTGATTTATAGTAGCAGTAGCTGCATTATGAAATAGTTGTGTTTGCTTAAGTAATAAGCTTTTAGTCCGTCAATGACATCAACAAGACTATGCAAAAATTGTTGTTGGTCATGTACATTAAAGGCAATATACATAATTAATTTGCAGTGTAAAGTATATATATATATATATATATATCGTTTAGTAGTGTTGCAGAGATGTTAAATTTGTATGTGTATTGTCTATATTGCATAATGTACTACAAAGTAGTTGCTTGTATTATTATTGCAATCCATCTTATAAAGGAAGTTGAATTTATAAATATAAAAGTATGTAATCTATATAAATTATATAAAAGGTGCATACATAGAAGTTGTCATGTCGTATGTTGATACCATAATAAAATGGACTAGTTGTATGGTGGAAGTCTAAATATTTGTTTAACACAGTATTCATAAGGGAAGAAAAAAAACAACGTGCAGTGTTTGTAACAAAAAAAAAGTAAATATAACTAAAGAGCTGCAACCCTTCATTACACTCCACGTTTCCTATCTCTCTTTATTCCTTTTTACAAGGAATATTTATGAACTCTTTTATTCTTGTTCAGTGATTCTATATGTTAATTGATATAGGTTATATAGGTAGATGTTAGGCTCATCTTTGAATGTTTGTGTGGAGAGGTTTGTGATGTTTATGCTTCAAACCTGAAAAATAGATTTCTGCAGAGCCTAGTGTTATAGCATGTCATGGCAGGTTTGTGGGTTGGATACACACCATTACTAATGATGTGGGGACTTTCTTAAAAAGGTTGGAATTGAGATTTATTCAGGTCTCGACTTGTGCTACAATTTGCACAGACGATGAGGTGAATTTAATTTCCTATTAAGTTCACAATTGACGTTGTTCCCTACCCATGATTTAATTTATTTGTTTTATATTTTTCCATTTAGATTCCTTTAAATGTCAATTTGGTTTGACCCATAGTTGGTAGCTATGATTGTTTAGTTTGCTTTCTGAGTCGGCGATGCTTTAAAGGGTCGGTGCTTGTCCTTTATCAATAGTAACTTATATATATTCCATGAGAACCCAATTGGAAAGTTGGCGTTATCATAACTTCTAATCATTAATTATCTTACTTATGTTATGGGTATTGATTGATGTTGTTGTTTGTTTGTTTGCTTGATTTGTTAGTGATTGTGACTTAGAAATTGGTAAAGAAAATAAGGCAATAACACCTCAATATTTGCTGCAGAAAAGGAAGAGAAGTGAGGATTTTGTTTAGCAGATAGCAGGAGCATTAAACACTAAGAAATATAAAGATGCTGATAATAGAAAAATAATTTTGAAGAATGCTGAGAAATACACTAGGTAATAAAATGAAGAGGTAAATTTGATTTTGATTATTAAGATTTATGATCTGTTTTGTTTTGGGTTGATGATGATGATGTAGGAAAATGAGTTAATAAGACTTAAAAGAGAGGTAAAACTAAAATTGGTTCTATGTTGAACCGGAGGTGAAATTGCTGTTATTTATCCATAGTCATTTATAAGATTAGAGATCACGATTTGGCTATTTTCATGTTAGATTGAAGTATTTTAGTACTGTCATACAATTTATTATCATAATTGTGCTAAATGATGGTAGCATTTAATTTACTGGTTTTCTTGAAGTATTAATGCCATGGATACAAAGACAAGAAAATTTTTGCAACATTTGTCTCTAAGAAAGGTAATTGAAGTTGTCTTATATTGGATAATTAAAATAAGAATGCACATGTGTAGCAAATTTTGAACTAACTGAGGTGGGTGCCTGATATTGTTGTTGTTACAGATATTCAATGGTGTATTTTTGAAAGTGAACAAAGGTACAATGAATATGCTGAATAGGGTTGAGCCTTATGTCACTTTTGTGCATTTACATATATGTGGCACTAGATATTTGTGATTCAATTGTGTTACCCCTCTTTAATGGGTTCGTATAATTATTTAGTAAAAGAAACAATTATTCTGAAGATGCATGGTAACCTGGATTAATGCTGCATAGTGGTGTATATTTTGTTTTTTTATTACTTTGTTTCATATTATAGATATCCTAATCTCAAAAGTGTTGGTTTGCTGATCTATAAGAGAGGCTATGGAAAGCTGAACAAACAAAGGATTGGTTTGACTGATAAATCCATAATTGAACAGGTTGCATGAACATATGTTCATCCAGTGGTTTATATTTATCTCTTTATGTATTCATTGATATTGATTTATCTTTTACCGCTGGCTGTGGGCCTATTTGGAATTATTTGCATGGAAGATTTGATTCATGAGATGATATCTGTGGGACCTCATTTCAAGGAATCCAATAATTTGCTCATGCCATTTAAGTTGAATGGTCCATCTGGGGGGTTTGAAGAAGAAAAGAAACCATTATGTTGAAGGAGGTTATGCTGGAAATCGTGAAAATTATATCAACAAGCATATTTGGAGGATGAAATAGTTATTTTCTTATAAATTATGTCACTTGATCATCTTTTGCAGGTTGACTTATTATTGTAGAAATTTTTATATGTTTGAATTTATTTTTGTTTTATGCTTCATTTGGTAATGGATTATTAATTAGTGCTCAACTTCAATTAGGGTTTTGTTTTTTTTGTAATACTGTATTTGTGTGAATCTAATATGATTAGGTGTGAATTGAAGGGCAAGCCTTAAAGAAATGGATTGATTTATTGTTATTTTCCCATGTACCATATGTTTAATTTGTAATTTTATTTTAAATTTTTAAATTGGTTTTGTTTGTAATTAAATTTATTACTTTAATAATTTATTTGCACCTAATATTGTTTAATGAGTCATTATTTGTTATGGTAGTGTCAAGATAAAAAAAAAGGAAATTTATTTATAAATGGTTAGGGAAGTGTAATGTGAATTGTAGTACACACAAAACAAATTGTAATGCAAAACAATTGTTTAGTTGTGTACTGTTCTTTTTTATTTTGTGTAAAGAGAAAATATAATTTGATATTTTAAAATTATAATTGATAATTTATTATCATATGGGAAATTGATAATTTATTATCATATGGGACGTTGATAAATGTCATATTTGTAATTGAAAATAAGAAATGAAGAAAATAAGAAATGAACTTATATTTAAATATAATTGTTGTCGAATTCATGTATAAGTGCAACATGTATTACTAATATGGTAAGAAAAATTCAAAATTAAGTAAGTGTGCGGTAGGTTTTTTGATTGAACAAAAAAATCAGTAAATTACCAAAAGTAAAAATGTTAAATATTTTGTTTGAAGAAAGAAGATGGAAATTGAATTAAGGAATATTGCAGAATTTAGTAATGCAGTGAGTGGAATTGGTGTGTTCATAGTTGCAAATATGAATTTTTGTGATGAAATAAGGACTAATCAAATGAACTATGGTACAGTACAAATGTAGAGTTATTATGCGTATTCATTATTATGTAAGTTTAGAATAATGTTATATCCAATTTAATTTGTACTGTAATTATTGTAATAATAATAAGTGATCAACAAAGTAAGTTCATATCACGTATAACAGAGTCTGTTTACACAGTTAGAGATTTTGGAGATCTATGTGGCATTCTTATATTGCAGTTACAAAATAACTTTTACGTAAAGGGTTAAATGGATAATTTCTATGTCAAGCATCAAATTTACATTATATAAACTTTCCAAAATCCTTAAATCTTATTCTTAAGCGCTCAAATTGAACATTTCATTTTATTTCCCTTCCATTGTGTCTTTTGTGTTAATTATACCATGACTTGGTCGGTGACACTGTGTCGTTATTCTTCAAATTAGTGGAATTGTTTCGATTATTAGCCTGATTAGATTGAATTCCATCTGCAAATGCGACATTCATGGCGGTCTCCCTATTCATCTTCAACCTGAGGTCGCTTCAAATTCACTTGCATGTCCATGAGGTTTATGATATTCAATAGCCTAGAAATTTGGGTTTTTGAATGGAGATTGAAAATGGTGTAATTATAATAAAAAATCAACAGTTTACAATATTATGGTACTACTACTTCCTTGATCATCATTACAAAGATTTTATTTGTTTCTTGGTCATAGTTAATAGGCTACGATGAACATAACAATGGAAATGAAACATTGGTACAATGTAATTTTAGAGTTGTCACTCACCAACTGTTTGATAAAATGCCAAAGCTTAAATTTATGTTATTTGTTTTAAAATTTTGTAATTTAGTTTTGTTTATTGTATTTTATGTAATTCGATGGTGTTCTTGTGAAGAAATTTTCTTCGCTATGGCAGGTGATCTGAAATCAAAACAGTGGAGGCTAGATAAAATTTTTTAACGTCGAATAATTTGAATTAGTGGATAATGGCACAAACTTCGAGGAGGGAGAATCGTCGAAAATGCTAAAAAAATTGTTGACGAAGCTACCAATGATTCTGAAGTTGGACCTACAAAGGTCAAGAAGTGAGATTTTGTATGTACTACTAACCAATTGTGTTGTATAAATGAATTTGATAAATATTTATAGTTTCGTTAGAATAATATATGCATATATGGTTGTGCAATTGTTTGACAATTTTATCGTGGTTTCATGCTGCAACATGCAAATATAAGATGCAGCATTGAGATATATAATTAGACAGTGTAAAAGTTGAACACCCAACAAAAGCAATGGGGAAATGTTAAACATTCCAAGGCTGAGGCATGATAGAGGTTTTTGCTATTGGCTAATTTCTCAGTTTGAACACTAAAATAGAACGCTATTACTACACAAAAATAAAAATGGCCTGCGAATCACAGAAAATCATTTTGGCTGGGTATTGGGGATACCAAATAATTGCACTACGATGCTACCTTCGTCCAAAGGTTCCAATTGGGCAGTGCTGTGAAATCAGTATAGGGGTAACCGAAATATAACTAGCAAAGATATAGCTAATTTCGTTGTAAATACCAAGTCCTAATGGGAATTCCTCCAGCACTTTATGCTTTTCATGCTTGGGGTTTTTCTCTATCCAACTCAAAATCTGAGTTTGAGTCCAAAGTTGTTCCAGGCCGTTGTCAACATTGAGAAGGTTATGGAATATAATTAGGCTGGTTTTGTTTTAGAGTGGTTGGTTTAGGCTGTTAAGAAGTTCAAGAATGTTGTGCAATGCAAAGGGCAGTCATCTGGAAATGGTGGTTGCATTGTCTTTCTCGTGGTGAGTTGTATATGTACAATTGAAAACCCATTATTGAGATATTAATTTATCTATCGCAGCAACCCGCCGTATTGTGTTGTCATAATTTAACTATAATTTACATAATGTGTGACATAACGAGTGTTGAGATTATTATTTTATTTTTCTGTTTGATCAAAGCTGCCATTTTTTTATACTATGTTAGCATATTTTCATTAAACTAATGCTTGGATTGTATGGGTTTAGAATATTGTTGTTACTTTATCTTGGATTGTATGGATTTGCATTTGAAGGATATTTAGTGTGTTATATATTGATTTGCTTTGTCCCATCGGCACTTTACGTCTGTGTGAACACTTGTTTTAATGTCAGTTAAAGGTTTGTTATTTATTGGTTTTCTTTCCCCCAAACAACGAAGTATATTGCAATGTCATTGGAGATTTAGGGAGCCTTAATGTTTGTTTTTTGGTATATTTCCTATGTGTTGTGGTTAGCTTTGCAATGGAGAATGAATCAGAGCACTGTGCAATAGTAATTCATAGTTATGCATGTGGTTAAGTTGTTATTACCGTATGGAATGATGATTGCGTAGGATTGTTTTTTTTTTTTTCATTATTAAAGCATGTGATTATAATTGGTTAACATGTGTGTTATTAACTGTTTTTTAAGTTCACAGTCCTTAAGATATGTGTTCCATATCCATATGTTATTTTGCATCCTAAGTTAGTTAGAACTGCATATAATTGCTATTATGTTTTAATTGTTTGATGATCCAATAGTCATATTGTCTACCATGGTTATCAATATGTACCAATTTCTAATGTTGGAATATTGGCATTTAATGGTAATGAAGATGACAACATATATGTACCTGTCTATCCGTTTCTTGGCATTGTACTTTATTAGTTCTTTTGACATACGTGTACTCCCTATTACATAAGTTAGTTGGACATGGGAACCTTTACTGCTGTGATCAGTTTCCTTTGACAACACTTATTTGTTAGCATAAAATTTCAACCTTTACCATTTACATAATATTCATTGTCTCTATTTTGCATGTGTTGTAGCTGTTATATTTAAACCATATTGATATGGGAGATCTGGTGCGTTAGGCTGTGAGCCCCAGGTTGATGGCGTGGAATAATAAAGAAATGCATAAGGCAATTGCTTTGGACTGTGATGGTAAACGCAACTATAGACATGCTGCGGTAAGTATGAAATTAAGTCAACTTAGTGGGGTGACATGTATATTAGTGTCAATTTAATACAAACCATAGATACAATTTATGTTAATTTACATTGAATGTACATACCAGTTAAGGTAAATCGGATGTGGTATACCTAAATGGATATATGATTTAATTTAGTTAATTATTTATTGTAAAAGTTGGAAGTTTGATTCCGTTTTCGTTTAAATTAGGACAATTATTTATTTGTATTCAATGTCTACATTGATGCTATATTTTAGGTTTTCTCGGATGTAAAATATAAGGAACCTCATCCGTTGGAAACATTATGTCAAAGTTGGGAGGCACGACGTCTAAAGAGACGCAATGAGTTACTTCAACATGTTACTTGTCCATTGATTCATTTAAATTTTAACAGTTTCCTATATGATTAGTTATGATGAAATTTTGTATTAGTACTTTAACTCAAATTTGAACAGTTGGGCAGAACAAGGGATATGGTCGATGAAAATAAGTATTCCAGTGGTGGGCAAATAAGTGATGTGGAGATAGAAAATAAATGTATTGTGCATCAATTATTTAGTTGATATCAGTTGTTTTATTTTGTTTAACTATTTACAAGTGACAATAGGGTTTGGTAAATGAAAAAATTTGGATTATTGTGTAGCTGACACCAATCATTCTGAAGGACGTGCAAAAGATGAGGCTGATCCTGAAGTGAATGCGGTTGGTGGGCAATCGGACATATCTGAAAGGTATATGCTTTGTATGATGTTACCATAACCTTGTTATTGGATTTAAAATTTCCTTTAGGATAACCACATTAAATGCAATGGCATTTGCTTGAAGTTGGTTTAAGGTTATGCTTTTGATATTATTGTGTCTTGTAATGTTGGGTTGAAAGATTGTTATCTTACTTGAAAATAATTGCATTTGTGCCTATTTCTTCACATCGGGGTAAGTATATTACTAAGGCACTTGAAAACTCATTGCTGGAGTGGGGTTTGAAAATATTTTTACTGTCACTCTTAATAATAATTCTTCCAATGATATTGCAATGTCATTTTTTTACAAAAATTATTGAGTTGGAGATTGAGTAGCATTAAAGTGAAATATATGCATATTAGGTGTGTGGTTCATATTCTAAATTTGGTTGTTAATGGGGGCCTAAAGGAATTGAGCATATCTATAAAAGAAAGGTGATGAAGGTGGTTAGATATATTAGAAATTCACCATCTAGATTAAGAAAATTCAAAGAATTTTCTAATTTGCTTGGTATTGAATCTAAGTGTACTCTTTCTCTCTTGATGTGCCAACCCGATGGAATTCCACATACTTGATGCTAAAATACGCTTGCAAATAGGAAAAAAATTTTGAAAATATGAAGAGAATGAATCATCTCTTCTATCAGACCTTAGTGATACTGTGCTTGACTTTTATGTCTGGCAATATGCCAACAATCTGTTTCAGTTTTTATAGCATTTCTATGAAATGACTTTAAGAATCTCGAGTTCTCATTATGTCACTTCAAATTTATTTATTTTTAGATTACTGATCTTTTTTGCCTTCTGAATGATTTGAGGACTGTTAATGATCTGTCTGTGAGGTCAATGGGACTAAATATGAAATTAAAGTTTGATAAGTATTGGAGAGATCTATAGAAAATGAACTTCCTTATTTTTATTTCTAACATTCTAGATCCACAATACAAATTAGGATATCTGGAATTTTCTTTGAACACTATTTATGGTGATCTGATTGGTAGGAACTTGTTCATCATTGTTAAATCTACTTTATATGAATTGTATGATGATTATGTCAAAGAATCTGCTGCTTCAACCAATGCTTTTTGATGTGCGAAATCTGCAAGTGCATGGAGTCATCTAAGTAGTAAAATAATATCAATCCTACATGGATTTGAGAACTAACTATTGAATTACTTTTAGTATCTGCTTGTTTATAAAAAAATATTTTTGAATAATGAAAATAAAAGAAGAAAAGAAATTAAAATTAAACAACTAACTACTCTTAGAATTCAATAAATTTATAAGGGTTAGGGCTTTTATCCCTGGCTCAACTACCTAGAGATTGAGTCAACTTCTATTTCAATTATGAATTTCATTTCATTTCCGAAGCATCTTATGAATTATGAGGTCTCTCTCAAGTACTCTTACAATTAACCAATTAGCATAGGTTTGAAAAATAACACATGATTTCCAATTTCCAAAAGCTTCCTCCTTATGCTTTCATCATGCCATTTCTTTATTTTTTCTTTGTAAATCCTTGAGTTTTTACATTAGGTAGCTGTGTTTTGATATTTGAGAAGCCCTACTTTATTATAAGATTGTGCATGTAAACACTTGTCTACATCATTCAAATCATAAGATTTTGCCAACCTCCTTTGTTGGACTTCGCTCACACAATCATCAATCACATCAATTCTCATGCAATTAAAAGAGTCAAAAGGATGCTTCATACCTTAGTATATAGTGAACTTACTGCTATCTTCACTAACTCTTAATGTAAGTGTTCCTTCATAAACATCTATGATAACTTTAGTAGTGTACATGAAAGGCATTCCAAGGATTAAAGGTATATCTTCATCTTCCTTAAAGTCTAGTATAACAAAATCAATTGGAAATATAAACTTCCCTGCCTTTACTATAACATCCTCTACTAGTCCTTCAGGTTTCTTAATAGTCTTGTCTGTCAGTTGCAAACACATGCTTGGAGTCTTTACTTCCCCTAAACCAAGCCTCCTGTAAACAAATAAAGACATTAAATTAATAGAAGCACCTGAATCATAAAGAGCTTTTTAAAAATTTAAATTATCAACAAAGCAAGGTATAGTAAAACTCCCTGGATTTTTACGCTTTAGTGGAAGCTTGCTTAAAACTATAGCACTACACTCTTTATTAAGAGTGATAGTTCCAAATTTTTATAGCTTTTTCTTACTAGACAGAATCTCCTTTAAGAATTTTATATATTTGGGGATTTGAGTTATAGCTTTGACAAAAGGTATATTCTCTTGTTTATTCAGTCTCTGTGGAAATATAGTAGGTGGCTCATAAGGCTATACTTCTTTTTTTTACTCTTTAGTCTTCCCCTCTACTTCCTTTTCTACTAATGTTTCAGCTTCATCAATTATTTTCTTTTTATCTTTTTCTTCCTTTTTATCCTCTTTCTAATTCTCAGCTTGAGTATTCACTATTTACTTCTGTGGTTGTCGTTCTGTCCTACACCTCAAGGTGATTGCTTTAACATACTCCATATGATTCTTCTTTGTATTACTAAGAAGAGTTCCTTGATTTCTTATGGATAAAGAGTTGGCCAACTTTCCCGTCTGTATCTCTAAGTTATGGATTGAGGATGAATGATTTCTAAACATAAGTTGGTTGTCTTGATACATCTGCTTAAATCTCCCTTTAAGCCTTTTTATTGCCGTATCTTATTGATTCATCTTAGTTGCCATTATATCCATGAATTTCTCCATTTTACTCTCTAAAGAAGATGAAGAAGAAGAATTTTTCTCTTGTTGAAAATTGAATTGACCTTGATCCTGATAAGCATTAAACCCTCCAAAACCTGGTGGTACTTGAGGTATCCATTGATTACTTCCTTGATTATTCCATGAGAAGTTTGAATGATTCTTCCAACTTAGGTTATGTGTATTACCTAAGACATGATTTTGTTGTTCACCCTTGTTGAAGTTGCCCAAGTAGTTCATGTTCCCCATAGACAAACTCTGCATAAATTGGCACTTAATGGTAAGATGTCCGCAATAACAAAGCTCATAAGATGAAAAAGCTAAAGAAGAAATTGTACTAATGTTCCATTCTTTTTGTCAAGGCATCCAATTTTGCATTCAATATTGTCAATCCATCCACTTCTAGTGCACATCCCTTTCTTAATGTAGCTCTTTCATTAGACCACAAACTCTATGTGTTTTCCATCTCCTCAAAAATATTTAAAGCATCCTCTAGTGTCTTGGACATGATTGTCCCTCCAGCAGCTGCATCTATGTTGACTCTGATAGAAGGATTTATACCCTTATAAAAAGATTGAGCTAAATCCCAAGCAGGTAGTAAATATGGTGGACATTGCCTCTGCAAATCTTTGAATTTATCCCAACACTTATAAAAACTTTCATCTTCCTTTTGATAAAATGAATTAATCTCGTTTCTGATTCTCACAACTTTTGCAAGTGGAAAGTATTTGTTGAAAAATGCAATGTAGTGCTCTTGCTAAGTATTGATAGAATTAAGTGGCACACTTATGAACCATCTTTTCACCCTATAGTGAGCGAAAAAGGAAAAAGTATCAACCATATAACTTCTGGTTACACCCCATTCATTCTAAAAGTTAAACAATATTCTAAGAATCTTATCATATAGCCTATTGGATCTTCCTGAGGCAATCCACTAAATTAGGAGTTCTGAATCATGGTCGGCTTGATTTCAAAATTATTAGCACCAATTGTCAGTCTCACAATAGGGTTCTGATCTCCCTGCAAATGTGGACTAATAAAATCTCTTATCGTTCTTTGCACATTCTGTCTATTTTGATTTTCTAGCTGTCGAGCAGGTGGTGGATCTTGCTCAGCAACTCCATTAGCCTTAGCTCTACTGTCACCTATGTTCATTCTGTTCTTTTGCCTTCTCAGTCTCTAATAAGAATTCCTGTGAAGACAATTTAACAAAATAAAATAAAAAAACTAGCAAATAACAAGAAAATAAAAATTCTAAAGCAAACAACAAATTTTATCACAATATTAATCCTACAAATCCCTGGCAACGGCGCCAAAAACTTGATGTGTGAAATCTGCAAGTGCATGGAGTCTTCCAAGTAGTAAAATAATATCGATCCCACAAGGACTTGAGAACTAACTATTGAATTACTTTTAGTATTTGCTTGTTTAGAAAAATGATATTTTTGAATAATGAAAATGAAAGAAGAAAAGAAATGAAAAGTCATAATACATATGTAGCCCCCTGTATTTGGTAGTTTTTGTCATTTTGACACCTCTACTTACACTTTTACCTTTTAAACACCTCAACTCGCCAAAAATGTAATTTATAAACCACTTTTTGTACATGTGGCATGGAATGTGTATTCAATGGCAGAGAAGCACGTTACTCAATTTTTTTAACGTTAGTTAAACACCATTATGAATGCATAATGGCTCCTTTCAGGCTCCTCCATCATCTTCTTCTCTTCAGTTGTATTATTATTTCTTTCTCCTCATCCTTCATCTCCTTCTTATTGTTTCTTTTTCTCCTCACATCTTCTTTTCCTTTTGCATCTTATTTCTTTTCTTTTCTTTTTCTTTTTGAATTTGTCATATGTTGCATTCAATTCATCAAGAGACATAAATAGCCAAGGGAAATCCAATTCATGATTAGTCCTACCTGTATCTTTAAGCCAACTAGACAATGACTCAAACTCTTCATCATATACTTATCTTCTCCAGAATCCAAACTCAAACCAGAAATCCATCTATAGTTTTACTCAAATAATTGATCGAGCGGATTGTGTGTAACTCTCTTTACTTAGAAATCAACCCTAAAATTATCTGTCAAAACACTTCTAGCTAACCTAGACAAATCCCACTTACAAAATATCTTATGTCCAAAAGCAAGAAAAGACAGAATTCTTAACTATACCAAACCAGGCGATGTTTGTATAAACGTGAATCCTATAGATGAAACAAATAAATATTTATAAAATCCAAATGGTAATTTTTAAAATCAAATCATCTTTGTTGATTAAGTATATTTTTTTGTACCTCTTTGTGGTTAGAAGATATGAGGAAGTGATAATGGTATCGATCTATTTGGCAAGTAAAAAAAGAAAAGAGGCAGTAGTGATTGAGGTTGACAATGATGAGGCATTGAAAGATTGAATAACCAAATAGATGCTTCAGTTTCTGGGGTTGAGGAATTAAGTAAAATATCAAATAGTGGAACCCATCTCTCCATTTCTCTACTTTGGTTTGATTATTTTCTCCTTTAGTTGTTCTCACTTCGTGAAAATACTTCTTAGAAAATATGGGGAAGTGACTTTAACCATCATGGTCAATGCATGAAAAAACCAAGCCAACGATTGGCTTAATACTATTTATGAATGTGGACTCTTGGTTATAAACCGCCTTTTCATGAACCACTTGTGATATTCCTATGTGGCAGTCTAATTAGAGTAGGGGAACATTACGCTCTTTATTTGTTCAATTATTATGGAGAAAGTGGTTCATAAATCATATTTTGGACGAGTTGAGGTGTTTAAAAGGTAAAAGTGTAAGTAGATGTGTCAAAATGACAAAAATTGCTAAGTACAGGGAGCTACATATGTATTATGCCAAATTAAAATTAAACAACTAACTACTTTTAGAAGTTAATAAATTTATAAGGGTTAGGGCTTTTATCCTCGACTCAACTATCTAGAGATTGCGTTAACTTTTATTTCAATTATGAATTTCATTTCATTTCCGAAGCATCTCATGAATTATGAGGTCTCTGTCAAGTAAGCTAATTATGATAACTACCTGATTCCCCATATCTCACTAGCATGGTTAAATATCATAATTAATTCTATAAAGCAATCTTCTACGGAAAATTAATATTGAAGTGTCTCTCGACTAAATCAATTTTAATTAATAAATTGTTATTGCTTTTCTCACTAAAATCAATCTCTCAATATAATCCTAGTGTTTAGTTCAATTCAATGGGTGGCCAAACCAATGAAAAGCATTAAGTCAAAGAACAATCATGAAATGAAAATTCTTCGACTAAAAGTTTAACGTAATTAAGTTCATGCTGAGTTGGGTCTAAAAGACCCTAACTAAATAAATTAGCCACTCGTAGAGATTAGAGAAGAAGAAGAAGAAGAAGAAGCAATTGAAAATCCAAACATATTCATTATAACATAGCAATTGATCACAAAAGGAATAATAAAAGAAAAACTCCCCTTATGCAATTTTATTCGGATGATGCTTGAAGTCTCAATGCTAAATTTTTCCACTTTTGATCCACTAAGTAGATGAATAAAATTGAAAATAAAATTTTTAATGCAAAGAGGACTATAAATTGCAATAGCCAACCTCCCTCTTCTCTAAAAAGAAGACTAAAACCTAAATATATATTATGTTCCCTTCAAAAAACCCTAAAAACACATTCCTAATCAGGTCTACCATCAGACACTGCTATGTCAAAAATGTGACACAGTTGTGTCCTTTATGCACGGGATGAACACAATCAAACATGGTTGTGTTGCCCAAGTGACATAGCTGTGTCTAAGACTTTCGCCCATGAAAATGATCGAATCAGCCAAAGCTTTCTTCATAAAATTTGTAGCTACAGAAGTAAGATTTCCATAGCACTTTGAATCATCTCAATTGGAACTTTGTAGCTCAAGATATTGATACAATACCAAGAGTTGTGCAACTTGAAATGAAAGTTATATATACTGACTTTGACTCATTATTTAAAACTCCAAATAAACTCAAATTTTGACAAGTAAGATCAATTCAGAAATATTAAGATGTATACTTTAAATGTCTAGAAGATCACTTTCTCATTATAAAACTCTAAGGATGTCAAAAGCTTCACTGAATCTCAAAGGTCAAAGCAACCCCTCTCTTTGACTAGATTAGCTCCTAGCTTTAAGTCTCCATTGCTTTCATCCAAAAGTAGTTTCAAAAATATAGAACCTATAAAATCAATACAAAAGCAATGTAAAAAGTATAATAATTAACTAAAAATGCATAAATAACAAAAATGACTAACTAGATTGACTTTAATGAAAATAATCCTAAATCATGCTTTTAAAAATAAAAACTATATTTATAATAATGAAATGCAACTATTTAGTGCTCAAAATCTATCATTTTTAGTACTTATCACTTATTTTATGATTGGTGGAAGCCAATATATTCCTCCTGATGTGCAATCAAGTTTTAAATCCATGTTGGTGTTAAAAGCTAGAATTAAGCAGCAGAAATTGGAGAGTGGAATGGGTGGAAACAAGAAAAGTGAACTTGATTCTTATTTATCCAAGTCATATGTTGAAATGAAAGAAGAGAGAAAATTTGATACTGAAATGGTGGAGATTAAATGCAGAAAGATTCCTTGTTCTTTCCAAAATGGCTTGTGATATTTTGGCCATCCTGTAAGCACCCAATGTCGGGATAATTAGAGCATGGATGCGAAAGAGGACTCCGATGATGAAAACTCATGGCAAATGGGTCTCTAATATTTGAATTTTGGATTCCAAGGCTTGATTGCATTTTTATGGACTAAATTGAAAGTTTTCTTTTCCTTCAAGGGTCTTTTTGTAATTAAATGTTAAAAAAAATCAGAATAGTAGACTTCCGATCAGAATTCTATATTTCCGATCAAAAATTCAGAATTCCGACCGGAATTCTATATGTTCAATCGGAAATCTACAGAATTCCGGTCGGAATTGCGGAATTTTGATCGGAATTACAGAAATTCCGGTTGAAATTATATAATTTCGGTCGGAATTACAGAATTCCGATCAGAAATTTTGGTCGGAATTACGTAATTCCAATCGGAATTCTAGAGTACCGATTAATTTTCGTCAAATTCTTTTTTATTTTATTTTTTATTGATTTTTCTTAAATTTGATTGGCCAAAAATTAATTAATTAATAAAAAATTTTGTTAATTAATCAATATAAATGTTACCGAAAAAGAAAAATAAAAAATTAATTAATTAATTAATCAGTGTATATCAGCCCGCTCTGTAGTTTATCCTATCCGGGTAACCTTTTATCTCTACGTAATCACTTATCCTGTGAAACGGATTTGTGATAGACGGAGAATAAAAGGCGGAGAGGAGAGCGTAGAGGAGAGAGGAAGGGAAAAAAAAGAGGGAGGAAAAAAAGCGCATAGAGAAAAAGGGAGACAAAAGAAAAACTTTCTTTTGGTTCTGGATTTTTTAAGAGACGTCTTCCTTTTGAGTGAAAAAAAAAAGGGGTTTTGACGCCAATATAATCAAGGCCAGAATACGTAAATCAATACTGGAGACCCATTTAGACGGTGAATCAACACGACCTCTGAGGAGCTAATCGTACTGCATCATAATTAGTTTTTTCTTAAACTCTTTTCTTCTTCTATTTATTTGTTTGTTTTTATGTTATATTACGTTTTGATTTGTGATTCTGATTTGATTTTTATCTTTATTGGTTACTAATCTTTTTTTTTCCGTGTTTAATGATTCTGGATGGGTAATCTGAATCGTGATGGTGAACGAGATCTATGAAGATCCATGGAATGCCATGGATTAACCTTTGTATTCAAACCATTTTAGGATTATTTTGTTCGTATTGTAGATTTATTTCGTATGTTATTTTATTTTG
>CATIWM010104958.1:0-12663 GCA_949671775.1 Mallotus repandus | reverse complement strand
GTGGACGATATAGAGATGGAGGATGCGTGATTTATCAATTAGCCTGGACTTTGTGTGGGCATCAGCATGTATGATTCATGATATGAGATGTCTTGTTTTTCTATCCCATCCTGTGGAGAAAGTCATATAAAACAATAAATAAGGAAGGGCGAAACAGCAAGCTTATTCCCAATTAGGAAAGCACGCAAAACCACTAAGGGCTTATGTAAGGTAGACCCACTTTCTCCTTTGAATGAAAAAGGTTCATGTCCGTAGGATTGAAAATGGGTTCTCTTGCCTTTGCATCTTTCCCTCTTGGAGATAGGATTGAGATGGTTTGGTTGGACAGCCATGCAGCTGTTGTCCCTGGGCTGGATCTTTCTCTATTCGAACATTTCTCACATGCACTATTGCGACCGGACCGCCCTGCCAGCGATAACAAGACAAAGGTCCAGAGGTCTTCTGTGTTTCTAGCTTTCGAATTGGTCCGTGGCTGCATTGGGGCAAAGGCGTATTTTCTGCCAGTGGAAACACCGGAAAACACCGCTGAAGAGCAAATCTTCCGGGCTATACGTTCTGCAAATGATCTGAGAGTCGGCCCGCTTAATGAGTTAGAGTGTTTTATCTCAGGAGCAACAGGATCAGATCTTCGTCCATTCATGTTGGGCATCGACTGCGTCGCCCCCGAAGTATCCAGGCTGAAGATATACGCACGATCTTCTCGCACCAGTTTCTCCTTCGTGCACGATGTCATGAGCCTGGGCGGTCGACATTCTGTATCCGAATCTGCATCGACGCAGTTCTTCGATGTATGGAAGAGAATTCTGGGCCTGAACCAGGACAGCGTGTGGTCCGATGACTTGAATCTCGTTCGACATGAGACATCTGGCATGCTGTTCTATGTAGATGTCTCCTCGAAGGATGGAACTCCAGACGTCAAACCTTTCATTCCAGTTCGACACTATGCAAAGTGTGAAATACAGGCGGCTCGTGGACTGCTGGGCCATGTCCGGGATCACGGACAGGGCCGGTACGCGCATAATTACCTCCGCAGTCTTGAGATCTTGGCCAGTGAAGACATGATCGAACGCACTACGGGAGTGCAAACGTATATAAGCGTTGCATACCAAGGTAGCGAGCTTTCCTTGACATCCTACTTCAACCCGCAGGTGTATGCGCGGCAAAGATGATATTGAAGGTGCTGTAAGTCACAGATTCGAGATGCCATCTTTCCTAAACGATCCAGCCGCAAGATCATTTTGTATTGAAGGTGAGCGGCAGGTTCCAAACTCAAGTTCATTCGGTTTCGGTTCCGCAGCCTCGCAGGTTACATAGGACGATAGCTTGATAGGATATTGTTTGCGGCACAGTTTGAAAACCTTAAGCTTTCAGCATCGAATGAGAGGCCATATTCTTTCGAAGCCGCTGAACGAGGGTAATAAGTATCCTGCGTTGGTACCTAGAGCAGAACTAAAGGCCTTCTGCCCTTAGACATATTGTTGAACAAGGATTAATGATTCCCCTAGGATTGGAGTCTATCGTAAGTGTCCGAGCCTCCTGGCATTTGTGAATGAATGGACGACGCGCAGTAAGCGGACAATTTGACACCGATCAAAGTTTGAAACGTCTTGTATGGCAGGATTCAGCTGATGACGATAGTTTGCAGGACCGGCCACGCGACACCTTTCGAAATCCGGGAAGAGATCAGAACAGGCTGTCGGTCACGGCCGCGGGCGGGAGGAGTTGTGTTTGTGGGAGAAGGACAGATGTTCCCGGAGAGCGAGTGACAGTATATCATGCCGTTGATAAGATGTCCGGCCCCCGCCGTTGGCACAAAAAAGCTTCAACGCGCCTCTCCCAGATCTAAGCACACACGACCCACTTCTTCAGTGAAGCTTGTTTTCCAACCCGGGGTCGTCCATTTTGTTCTCGCCACAGGCTTCACGCTCCTAGTCAATCACATGCTATCATGAGCTCTTCTCAAGATGGGAGTGGCGGGTCGGATGGGCGGAAGGGAATTTTTCAGAATGTTGACCCGTTTTCCGGCGCTGATTCTGATGCACAAGACGATTCTCAGGTAAACCCAGCTGACATACGGCCGGACCGACCGCGAGAAGCATCCCCTCATGGACAAGAACGACTTGCAACCAGTTCTCCGCAAGGCCCAGCACCACGGGTAACTTACGACTTGCCTCAAACAGCGAATGGTTCGGATGATGTCGACGAGAAGACTAGCCAAACAAGCGGGACCAGTGACGGCAAACGTGTTGACACTGAAGACTCGAACGAACTACACCATCAGTCAACTCTTCAGAAAATCGCGACGGCCGTCCACCAGGAACATTCGGCTCTCGACAAATTGAAGACTGCCGCAACAGAAGCGGAACATTCTGTCAGGGACAAGGTCAAGTCCAAAATGCCGCATGTTCACCTGGAGAATGTCAAGGCTAGCGGTGTTAGCCGTCTGTTCAACCCAACGACAGTCAAATTGAGAGTTCGCTTCCATGATTCTTCGGACGAGGAGCAAGACTCTCTATCGAGGGCGGAGGAGATGGCTCTACTTTGGCGATCGCGAGATCAACGCAAAGGGCGCAACTCTATAGCCGTTCCGTTTCAGCAGACCGGAGACGACCTTCCACCGCTACCACTGAGATATACACCCAAAAGCAAGTCTGGGGCGAAAAGCATCGGTCACAGTCTGTATAAGATGGCGACAACATTGCCGTATTGGAATATGGCTTGGATATCGGGCTGGTCATACACTGTGGGCTCTGCCCTGTTTGTCATAAATGGTACGCTCATTCAAGATTGCCGCAAAACGTCGCTAACCATTGGTAACAGGTGCCTGGGCGTGGACGCCAATCGCTTTCCCGGGATCAGAACCCGAGTCGCTTGAAGAATATGGAGCGCCGCTCACCTTCTTTATCGGGGCGATATTTTATCAGATCGGGGCAGTGGTTGCTTATCTGGAGGCTGTCAACGATGGATCCTTCCACGGAGCTTCGATGCGGCGTCTGCTTGAAGGAAATGAGGCAATGCAGAAAGAGATGCTGGATGAGAAGTTACACAACTTCTTCGGCCATCTCGTGCCCCACCGCCACCACCGTCACGATGAGGAGTCCGGAGGTTCACAATTCAATTCGGTGGGATCCCCGTGGATGAGAGATGGTCGACTCCGACAAGGCAGCATCTTCCCTGCGCAAAAATCTTCTGCGTCACGGCGTGGCGGAGTTGACCTTGGCGGCGAAGAAGGAAACGAAGCTCCATATCTAAGATGGCGCTGGTGGCCAACCTGGCATGCGTTGCGAACATATCATGTATATGAGATTGGATACGTGGCATGCGCTATTCAGTTGTTTGGCGTGACCCTGTACGGAGTGACTGCGATCGTCATCCTTCCGGGCATTCTATCATCGCTGGAGCCATGGCAGAAGCTTGGTGCGTATTGGGTGCCGCAGATAGTGGCAGCACTGTGCTTCTTGATTGCATCGTTCATGTTCATGTTCGAGACGCAGTCGAAGTGGTACAAACCAGAGCTGAAGGTGTTAGGTTGGTGGATTGGATTGTGGTCCGTCATCGGGTCGGTTGGTTTCGAACTGTGCGCATGCTTTGGAACAGCATCTTTGTATCACGAATGGGCGTCGTACTACACGGATCTCAGCAGTATGTGGGGATCGGCCGGGTATCTGATCGGAAGTTTTCTGCAGTGGTATGAGGCCGTCAACAAGAATCCTGTTCAGGAACTCCTGACAGAGCCAGGAGAGATGAGGTCAAGTCGGGTGAGGATGTGAGGAGGCAATGCCTTCTCTGAAGGGTTGGATACCCGTTGCCAGTCTGTAGGAGTAGTTAGTGGTAGTTCCTTAGTTAACGATACCCACGAGATGCATGTACTAACACCACCTGACATTATTACCGCCATTTTCTTCTGTCGATACCATCTCGACGACCTGTAGGTACCTTCTTCAATTGTTAGGACTGAAGCGGTGAATGATGAGAATGAAGTGTGGTGCTGGTCTCTGGTAGGATGAGTGGATTGATCAGAGAGCGTGAGAGAGTGTGAGCGAACCCAACACGTCAGCAGCCGAAACCTTCCACGCAAGCTCCTAGAATTGAAAGAGCAACAAGGAATGTCCAACTTTCGTCTTCAATTCGTCCGTCGTTATTCAACTTCTGCATTCTCACAATCCATCGATCATCCGTCTGTCTTCGACATCGCTTCCATGATTCGCACAGTCCTTTTCGCGCGAGCGTGAGCCGGAAAGTGAGCAATCCCAAAATGGTCAACCTCCGCCAACTGCCTCCAGCGCTCGCATCGCTCGTCCTCCTCCGAAGCGAGTTTGCTTCCGCCTTCTACCTTCCAGGCATTACCCCGACCAACTACAAGACCGGCGACCAAGTCCCTCTGAACGTCAACCACCTCACTCCCGGGCAGAGCAGACGCGACCCGCAAGTCCGCTTCGCCTTCGCTTTTGACTACTACCACCATGCCTTCCACTTCTGCGAGCCCGATGGCGGCAAGCAATACATATCAGAGTCACTCGGTAGCATCCTCTTCGGAGACCGCATACAGACCTCTCCCTTTAAGCTGTACATGGGCAAGAATGAGACGTGTAAGGCTGTCTGCGACGAACAGACCTTTGTCCCCAGAGATGCCAAGTTTGTCAACACGCGCATAAGACAGGATTACACACATCATTGGTTGATTGATGGACTCCCAGTTGGTCAGAAATATCGAGATCTTGACACACAAAAAGAATTTTATCAGCCTGGTTTCCACCTCGGCGAGGTATTGAACGACCAGCCTCTGTTCAACAATCACTACATCTTGCACGTTGATTACCATGAAGCACGCAAAGGCCAGTATCGGGTAGTGGGCATTGAGGTCGCACCCGACTCGCGCGGTGATACTCAGAGGATCGGTGAAGGTGATGACTTTGAGGCAGATTGTGGTACTCCTGGCATCCCAATGGTCCTAGACGAACAGACCGATACCAAGGTGACATATACCTACAGTGTCTTTTGGAGACCGTCGCCAACTTCGTTCGCAACACGCTGGGACAAATTTCTCAACGTCTTCGATCCCAAGATCCATTGGTTCTCTCTCGTCAACAGCGCCATCATCTTCATGTTCCTCGTTGGCATGGTCAGCACGGTCTTGGCCCGCACTTTGAAAAAGGACATTCAACGATATAACCGCCTCGATCAGCTCGACCTGGACGACCTTGGAAATAATACGAACGTTGAGGACGGCGTTGTTGAGGATAGCGGATGGAAGCTCGTACATGGCGATGTGTTTCGCCCTCCCAAGCACTCCCTTTTGCTTGCCATAATGATTGGGAATGGCGCGCAGCTGTTCATGATGGCTGGTTTTACCATTGCCTTTGCTGCCGTCGGTTTCCTCTCGCCTAGCAATCGTGGAAGTCTGGCAACAGTGATGATTCTGCTTTATACCTTCTTCGGCTTCGTCGGTGGCTATGTCAGCTCTCGGGCCTACAAGTCGTTCAAGGGTACCAAGTGGAAGCAGCTGTTCATGTTCGTTCCCTCTGCTCTTCCTGGCATCGTCTTTGCTACCTTCTTCCTGTTGAATCTTTTTGTCTGGGCTCGGCAATCGTCTGGCGCCGTGCCCTTCACGACCATGCTTGTTATCGTCGGTATCTGGTTCGTGATCTCGGTTCCACTTTCAGTCGGAGGCTCCTGGCTGGGCTTCAAACAACCGCAGGCAGACGATCCTGTGCGGACGAATCAAATCCCACGTCAAATCCCACCCGCGACAGGATATTTACGAACACTCCCAAGCATGCTCTTGGTCGGCATCCTCCCATTCGGTGCCATCTTTATTGAGTTTTATTTCATCATGAACAGCCTGTGGAACACGAGAATCTACTACATGTTCGGCTTCCTCTTCCTCAGCTATGGCTTGTTGGTAGTCACATCGGCCGCAGTTACCATCCTGATGGTTTATTTCCTGCTTTGCGCCGAGAATTATCATTGGCAGTGGCGAGCATTCGCCAGCAGTGGTGCGAGCGCCATCTATGTGTTTCTATACAGTTTGTTTTATTGGGCCCGCATGCTCAGCTTTAGCAGTTTCACCGGAGGCTTGCTCTATCTGTCCTATTCCATCTTGATCAGCCTGCTATGGTTTGTCATGACTGGTAAGTCGCTGAACCACCCACTCGACATACAACACGCATCTCTGACATCAGTTTAGGAACAATCGGATTCTTTGCGTGTTGGATCTTCACGCATAGAATCTACGGCTCGCTCAAGATCGACTGAAGAAAGTTTTGTAAACGACCATAATCAATTGTATATTTATAACCATCCGAAAAAAGTCCCCATGGAATTCCAATTTGGCCAGGCCAGTCACAGACTATGTGGCTTGCAGATCTCAGCATCACAAGGAGGTAGGTGAGCCCCTTCATTGTTCGAGGTAGCACTTGGCAGGAATTGTACAATACTCTACTATCATGTTAATGGGGTCGCTTCCGTGGCCAACACCACGCTGGTTCACGCAATTTAGCGAATGATCCTGCATAGGCCCAGTGCTGGCTCGCTGGGCGTAAGTTACACTCTCAGGACTAATAGAGGGAGCCTTTCGAAGAAGTCCACCGTTTCGTACCACGTAAAGAGCGTAAAAAGGGCGCTGCGGTAAACAATGACCCTTGTTTAAATAGTCCACGGCTTGGCAGTGCCAAGCTGAAAACCCTAGTTCTGGTTTATGCTGCGCAAAGCTCCCGCTTGCAACATTAATCATTAATGCACAATCTCAACTTCAGCTTCGATTACAGATTCATCACATATTTGAAAGACCGGCAATATGTTTTGCGACTGGAATCGAGGCATTCTACGCCGAACCTACTTCCACTCCTGCAGCAAAATCACAGCTTACTATGTCATCGCTTCAATATGAATCATTCATCTCTGGACAGAGCAACTTTCCTTCGAAGCCAGATAACCTCGCCTCATATTGGTTACTGAAGACATTCGTGAACGGCGACAATTCCAGCAACGGACCGAGTGGAACATCAATCCCTACCAACACTCTGGTACCATCAACGTTTACTTTGACAGACTCTTCGCCTTGTTATTCCAACACAGCATCAACCAGTCCTTGTCCTCCACCGGCGCATCCACGCAGTCCCGTGATCATTATCGTACCTGGAGCATACTTTGCACCCCGCCATTACGAACAATTCGCCAATCTCTTCGGAGCAGCGGGTTTCAAGACTGCCATCACGGCACTATCATCCGTATGTCTCGACCCGGACCCTGGTAATTGTCTCGATTGGGATCTAGAAGCCGTGTGGGATCTATTGAAGAAGTATACACGCAAAGGGCAAGATATTGTGCTGGTCATGCATGGGTATGGGAGCGTGCCAGCTTGTGAAGCCTTGACGAAATTCATGGAGGATGCTGCTCGCAGAGAAAGGGTAAGGCCTGGGGAGGAGCGAATTGGACGGGGAAGAATATGTAGGATGGTAATGGTTGGTGGGCATGTTCTCCATCAGGGAGAGACGGCTGCAGAGGTGGGTGGAGATTTGGGCCTTGCTTCACAAGTTGACGAGGTCAGTACATATCGTTTACTTTTAACGCGTTTCTGCAATCATGTGCGAAGTCTTAGCTAACGAGTAATGTGTACAGTACGGCCTCGCACGCCCACCCTCTCCATCCACCGCCGCCAAACTCTTCTTCCACAATCTTCCTCCACCCACTTCACGGTCCCGGGATTCGACGGATGACATTCGATCAAAAGCTCTGGCCTGGCTCACACCTACGTGCTCCTCAGCTTTGACGACGCCTACCCAATCTTGCGGCTGGAAAAACTATGGCATTCCGTGCACGTATATCACATGTACTCAATCTCGCACGCCGGTGAATAATGAAATGTTTGTGCAGAGATTACGGCATGCGGGTGTGGAGTTGACGGAGCGGAGTATTGGGTGTGGTGCGATGCCATTCTTGGCTGAGGCGGATGTTATGAGTCGGCTTGTGGAGCTTGTGGTTGAGGCTGCTGGGCAGTATGTGGAGGAGAATGAGAGAAAGGAGGATTATGGCCTCGAACGGGAATGGGAGGCATGACTGCGAAGAACAAATCTTCCGGTCAATTTCATTCCAAAATTGATCCTGTACAACGTGGAATAAATACATCGTAGCTGAAGACCCTACGCCTAACATATTTCCGAGTCGATGAATGAAAGCTCCCGATTATATAAGCCATCGCGTTTCTGATCGTGCTGAGAAAATGACGAGGCATGACGGCATTGACTTGTCGTTCGCAATTGCCAAAATAACGACATCGGCGCATCGCAGAAGGTAGGTGGTGGGGCAGGAGGGACAGAACATTCCATTAAAGGGCAGCTTCACTTCACTTCCTTCAGTTTACTAACAATCATTGCCAAACTTCAACCACTTCTTCTAAACACAATTCAACAACCAGCGAACCTCGACCTTTTGCAGCAACCATGTCTAACCCAGCCTCCAACACAGACACCGGCAGCAAGCCAGCCGACCCTTACACCCAGCAGAACCTCCAGGAGCCATCATTGAAAGAGAAGGTTGAGGATCTCACCAACTTTGTCGACAAGTCCAAGTTCTGCTTGTTGACTACTCGGACTCCTGATGGCCTTCTTGCCACCCGAGCAATGGCTCTCGCAGCCAAGGTTTGTCTATCCTATTCGCACATCCACAATTCCTGATGCAAGAGCTGACTCAACGGTCAATGAACGCAGGAAGGCAACGGCGTCGACCTCATCTTCCACGCCAACTCAGAATCTGGCAAGACCGACGACCTTCACTCCCACCCCGAAGTCAACCTGGGCTTCCTGAACTCCTCTGGCGAGTGGGCTTCCATCTCCGGTACCGCCAGCGTGGAGACCGACCGCACCAAAGTCCACAAGTACTACTCTCCAGCTTTGAAGGCCTGGCTGGGAGATCTTGGGGATGGAAAACATGATGGTGGTCCAGATGATCCACGCATCGTTGTCATCAAGGTCGTGTCCAAGACTGTGCAGTACGCTGTCAGTCGTCGGACCGCCCTCGGTGGTGCCATTGAGCTGGCCAAGGGGATCGTGACTGGAGAGGCACCTCAAGTGAACAAGCTTCGCCACATTCAGGAGGCCGAGCTGCAACAATGGCGTGCATCCTAGAGCGTCCAGCCTATGCGTTCTTTTTGTCGAAAGCATACGATACAATAGCATGATGTAACTGAAAGCAACCCGAAAAGGCGGCAACGACGAGCGTTGCTATATTCTGCCAATTAAATCAACAGCCGTAGAGACCCGAGCAACCTCCGGGAATATATGGATTCTTCAGAGACCGAACCATCTTCTCTACTCTTCCTCAGTTGTGCTTCCGAGTCCCCAGTGACCAGCTTGTCCATTCAGTAAAGATACTTCCATGTATTTTTGATTTGGGATCCAGGTACCACTCGCTCTGTAGGTCCGAGTACATGGCCGCAACCTCCTTATATCGCTGGGGTGCAATTGAAGTAACAATCTTGATCAAGAATAGAGCGGCTCGGCTGCACACGTTGGCATGCAACTTGGATCCACCCAGCTTCATTTCCTCATGCACCGCCCGCAAAATAACCATACACGACTCAGCTTCCTCCACGCGCGGCATAGCTTTATGCTTGCCACACACCTCAAAATGCTGCTTCAGCACCGCAAACGCCTTCTCAGCCGTCTGTTTGCTACTCGTCGTCCGCACCAGCGTCGTCAGAGGGTGAATAAGATCCAAGGTCAACACATTCGCATACTGCAGCTTGACATAGATAGCCAACAAATCCAGCACCCGATTCTTGAAATTGATCATATTCTCTTTGGCATCTTTGTTCTCGTTCTTTTTGCTGGCGTTCTTGTTTCGTTCTTGGAAAATGGTGGTTAGATGGGGCTCGAGCGCCATCATTTGCTCATCGTCCATGTCTGAGCCGTCAGAGTCTGGGTCGTTTTCCATGCCCGAGGTACCGAGTGCGTCGGCGAGTTTCTTGTCGAAGAGGGCTTCGTCGTCGTCGGGCTCGTTTTCGTCATTGATATCATCGCCGGATTTGGAGCTGGGAGAATCGCTGCTTTCTTCGTCTTCGTCTTCATCGTCACTATCACCACCGACGACCTCCCCATTGACGATCTCTACGTCCGAATCCATCTCGTCATTATCATTCTCGTCCTCCTCAGTCCCGGCATCATCGTGCTGGTTGAACAACTCCTGCTGGCCACTGATCCCTTCCTTCTGATCCAAAATATCCAACATCGAATGCAAACTCTCCGCCGTCAACTCCGCCGCAAGCGAAGCAAAGACCTGCTCTGCCAATTTTCGAAACAGCGCAGAAGGCTTCGAGATGAAACTCAGTAATATCTCGATCACCATCGTAGTGGCATCGCCGCCTTCTTTTCTTGCTTGGAAGGATGTGTTGAGATCTTGAAGGACTTCGACTGCCTCTGGCTCTTCGTTGTAGAATTGGAGTATTGTGAGGCTGAAGAGGAGGCGGTATGCGAGTAAGTCAGTGGATTTTGCGGCTTGTGCGATGTTGACTTGGGCTTGTTTGATGGCTGTGTTGATTTCATTGGATGTCGGCGTACTGGAATTTTTCACGAGAGTCACGGCGTGCTCTATTATCGGTGCCGCTTTACTGAGGGGCAAGTTCAACAGGACGCCAAAGCAAGAGGCAATTCGTGTTCGCAGTAAGGACTTAGTGGAAGTTGTTGCAGGTGTGTCGTTTGATGTGCCATAGGCCAGGGAAATCATTGTCCTGAGCGTCGTTGCCAGCCAGCTCGGGTTTGCGATCTCGTCAGTGCTGTCGGTGCTCTCGACAAGTTGGTCTGCGGTTGAGTGCGATCGTATTGCGGTCAAGAAAAAGTCAGAAATCAGTCTTCGTTGCTGCTCGACCTCTTTTGTGTCCTTGGTATCAGGTTTAGTCATCATCTCGCTGAGAAGGCCCACGATAGATTTCAGGGCCTGAGTATCTGTACTTTGCAGAATAGTCTCGATCGTCTTGCTCTTTGTAGCTTGATCGACATTAATGCCACCGCTGTTGACCAGTCCGGTGACCAAATTGACCGCTGCGGTTGGCTCAGATTTGGCGCGCTGAGTTACAAGAGTCAACACCGACTTGGAGGCCTCGAAGAGGTATCGGCTCGGATCCGCTCGTTGATTAATGAGACATCTGACCACGTTGGGACTCAGGACGTCCTGTAGAAGAGGCGATGGCGCTGTCGTGATAGCCATCGAGACAATTTGTAAACCCAATGACTTCCGTTCAGTGGATGAAGAAGCGGAGAATAGTCCATTCTCAACTGCTTCTGACCAGAATTGCTTAAAGTCATGGCTCTTCTTCTCGTTTTTCTTGGACGAATACAAGCGCTGAAGAACGACTCCCCAAGTAAAGCTCGGCTGGGATTGCCGAGCACCTGTACCACTCTTAGCAGAAGCCTGTTCTTCTTCCACAACTTGACCATGAAGGATCTTTTTCAAGCGAGTGCGCTCACGTGGCGAGAGTGGATCGTTGTCTTCCCACACGCCTTTCGGGAGATGTTTTGACTTGACATGGTTCGATGCAGCTAACCACACAGCAACACCCTCAGCGGTTTTAAGAAGCTCTTTCTCTCGGAAGGCCTCCAGAATGGGAGCGACACGATCTTTTCCCAGGCCCTGGCTGTTGTCACTCTCCAAAAACTCATACAACATCGCCCCAGATTCGCTGCGTATCCAAGGTCGCTGACAGGCCAGATCTGCTATAGCATCGACGAAAGTCTTCCATTGCTCATCTGTCAGCGCCGACCACTTCGCGGCATCACTTTGCAGAATGGCTTGAAAGGCGAATCGTCGGCCAAGTAAGTGGTCGCGCTTCTCCTGACCACTTGGATTTCCTTCAGCCTGCGTGATCGCAACGACCTTCACGACAATCCGATCCAGTCGAAAACCATCCACCTTCTCATCTACAGCCAACTGAAAAGCGTCTCGAAGTACCTCCGAAAGTGCCACAGAGAAGCCCAGGCGAGCAGCTTTTCGTCCACTGCAGAGACCCTTGATCAGGCGATTGAGGACGGCATCAATCCGTTCCGCTTTGTTTGACGGGGTTGAGGAGATATTCTTGAGTAAGGCGCCGGCGGCTTTGATCCTCACTGTATGCACATCGTCGGCCAGGTCATTGTATATCTTGGCTAACTGAGCATCTGCTTCGCTGTATTCCACGCGGCGTTTCCTCGAGGGATGAATGTGATCCTCAGTTCCAACCTCGGCAGTCTCTCGTGGCCGCTTTGTCCCACCCATGACGACTCCAGATATGCTCACGGCGGCGCTCAGGCGTGTGTGTGTATTGTAGATGTGTAGAATTTGGAAATGTTGCTGAAGTTCTGCGCCCAAACTTTTTTTAAATCCTTCAACACCAAGATCGGCGCTTCCCATGCAGGGTTGAACCTAATATGCTAGCGTTCACTACATCTCACGACCACCTCCTGGACGTTATTGGGCCCTAAAAGACTAACATTAGATGACTTCTTTCAATAATAATTATACAATCAGGTCATGGGTTGAGAGCAGCGGTTCTGCTCTTCCTCCCGACTCTGTCCATCCTTACGACGACTTTCCGCAGCCTACCATATCCGATCCTCCTTCATCATCCGTGAGCAGCACAACCTCCGAGTCAGCAAGGCCGCGGGCTCCTGAGTCTGTCATGATGGGCGAAGA
>CATIWM010104945.1:0-10405 GCA_949671775.1 Mallotus repandus | reverse complement strand
AATATTTGCTAAAGAATGGAATTCAGAAAGGAAGAAATTTGTCAAATTTTGGTGAAGTGCTGCTGAAAATGCCATAGAGATCAAGAAAAGCAAACATGAATTGTGGTGTCTACTGTATGAGGCACTTGAAAACCTATAGAGGAGAAGGAGATGTTTGGGATAGTGGTTTAAAGAGAGATGATGTAAGTTATTATTTTTATTAAGTTGCTTTGTTATTATTGTTTGCAAAAAAATTTATTGAAGTCGCTAAAGGCCAAGCATTGTGCAAATATCTTGACGATGAAGGAAAATTTTTGGAAGGATGTTGTACTTATGGAAGCTAGAATGAGATTTGTTGAATTGACCGACAATAGAAAAGTTGAAACTTAATTTTTTTAGTTTTAAAATTTAATAAATAATTAATTATTTTGATTTAATTTTTGTAAAATAATTTAAAAATTAATTATATTCTCTATATTTTATTTTTATTTTTCAATTCATAATTTAAACCAAATATTAATTTCTAAAAAATAAAAAATTTAAATTTAATTTTTACTAGTTCATATTTTATATATTATAGAATTTGATATGAATCTAATTAGTTAATACATAAAAATTTTTGGTGAATTGGTTAAAAAAAGTTATTTTAGACTGAATTAAATTTTGCTTTAGTAGTAGTATGGACTAATTAACTAGATTTGTCAAGTTGGTAGGATAATTGGCCAGTAAGTTAAATTATTGCTAATTCACCATTCCATTAAAGCGCTGGGGCAACTTGGCACTTCAGCCTAATTTTTTTTTTTTTTTTTCTTGAACAACTGGCACTTCAGCCTATTGAAGACGTAGAAGCAAAGAATAAGTGCAACTGAGAACGCAACCCAATCCAAAGATTCTGGCTAGAACGACAATAGCTACAGCTACTTCTCCTATGGTTATCTCTGTAAGTCTCTAGTAGTTTGTGGGTTTGAAGTGGTTGCTGGTAGTTTACTTTTATCAGTTCAGTTTGGCTGCCAGGAAAATATGGGAATAGGAGAGAACTGAGTTCTTGGTATTGGGTATTTTGCTGTCCGCTTAGTTTGGCTTCCAAGAGCATAGGAGAAAGGAGAGAACTAAGTTCTGTGTATTGGGTATTGGTCTGTCTGTTATGGGAGAAAGAAATGACCTTTTGTAGGCGGCGGGGTGCTGATACCTCTGCTGAATTTGTTACATTTTCCTTGACTTGGTTTTCGTTTTCATTGAAACTAGAGAATGGTGGCAATTCGATTTTCTTTAATTGGTACCTTTCTTTTTATTAGCAAGAAATGATTTTGCTTTTGCTTCGTCTGATATAGGTGGAATTTGTGACTGTGACTCTAAGCATTGAAAAAAGAGAACTAGATTTATTGGTATATGTCTATCCTCGCAGTGTTCTATTTGTTCTAAAACTTGTATTGGCTGATTTGAGAATAAACCATTTAGGATCTGATTGGAATTTGTATCCTGATTGTGATAGATGAGAGTGTCTAATTCCAAACATGGCCTTCTGAACAAGATGGATTCTTTGCTCACTGCTAATTTGAAAGAATAAGGAAAAAGTAATAACTGGTTTAACATTAGTTATTCTTTTTACAGGTTCTCTGTTTTTCATTGAAAGTGCAAATAATTCGTTGTTTTTATTATCATTGTACTTCCTGCTGATTCCTGTCTTTGTAACAGGTTTGATGTTTCCTATGATCATTTATACAAGCAGTTATCTGAAGTGTGGTATAATTAGAGTTTCACACTTCCATAAGAGAGAATATCAATTTCCTTTCAAAAAACCATGGAAGTGTTCTTATCAACCAGCTTGTCTGGACACACATGATCTGACTCAGCATACAAAATTCAATTCCCAAGCAAGAGGTAAAATCAAAGTTACATGCTTTAGATATTTATGATTTTCTGCTCAAACAAGAAGTAACATAGAAGAAACTTTAAAATAAATCAAAACAGTATGAGGTAATTTTGCTTTTGCTGATGGGCATGAAACGTTGGGCATAAGTTTGTATGACTTGTTGGTTTGACATTGTAGGTTTTAAGTATCAAAAGGTGTCATTTCAAGTCATGGAACAAATAGAACACAATGTGGCTGTCAAAGATTATTTGCAAGACCCGCCTCTTTCAAATTCTTATGAAACTGCCATGGAAGCACTTTCCTCTCTAATTACACGTCAGAAACGTGGAAGTCCGTCGGCTGCTGGTGATGTAAATAAAAAATTGGAAAGAATGTTGATATATCTTAAGGTAACCCTATGTAGCTTCATGCAACTTTTTAAATAATCCTCCAATGAAAAGGGAACTGCAATCTTCTTTTTTTTTTTTTTACAAGTTAATTTATGCATCTTACCACAATATAGCTTCTCATTTCCATCTTCTGTTTGTGAATCAAGATGCTTCGTTTCTGTCATTGATGGGCATTGTAAATGGGAAGCTTGTTATTTGTTGTGCATATTTACTATGATAGAAGGGGGAAATGCTCTTTGAACTTTATTATTTGTAATACTGAGCAGATTTATCAAATTATTATCTAATTCTATTCTTCTGCTATCCAAAACGAAATTGCCTGAAGATTGAAAGACATCATGGGTGTTTTTCTCTTACAGATACTAGACTTGGAAGAGCATATAACTGGTCTGAACATTATCCATGTTGCTGGAACCAAAGGGAAGGTACAATTCCAATGTAAAATAAGCCTTATAATTGTTCAGCTTATTCACACCCTATTAGGATGTCATTTGATCTTCTAAATTCTAGATCTAACCTTTTTGTTGTAGTGTGCCCAACTCCCAAACCATTAAATTTCTGAAATATTTTGATTGCCCATATAAGCATTCAAATAGAAATGGGTAGAGTTTGATTTTGATGCTTGGATGTTCTACTCAGTACCAGACAGAAGAAACAAATTACAGAAAAGAAAGAAGAATCTTTTGCTTTGCAGTGTCTATCCATTTTCATGCTGCTGGATTTTGATTTCAGGGTTTTGTGGCTATAAGTGTATTGAAATAGTTAGTGATATTTGACAGCACTTGTTCATTGACATAAATCATACTCCTTGGTAAATCCACTTTTCAGGGTTCAACATGCACATTCTGTGAAGCCATTTTGCGAGAATGTGGCTTTCGTACGGGGCTTTTTACTTCCCCACACCTAATTGATGTGAGAGAAAGATTCCGTATAGATGGGTTAGTGCTTGAATTTATCAGCATTTTCTCAGTGCAACACATTATTCGAGCAGAAAATCTTTCTTCCTTCTTTTCCTTATAGAAATATAAAGAAATAGAAAAACCCTCAAATCCCATCTATGCTTTTGAAATATAAATCATGATCATGAGATTTACAGTAATGACAAAATTCTGTGAGGATGTTGCTCCTAAATTGTGTAGTTGTAGAAGATCAAAAGCTTATATTTGTATTTTCAAATGCTGTACAAACTGATCCAACATCATTGGACATTTGTGCTCTTAAAGCCGTTCCTTTCTTTTTTTTTTTTTTTTTTTTTTTTTCTTCTGAGGGGCACCAGAAGCCTCTTTTTTCTAAAGTGTATCTTGATATTGCAATCAAGTCATCTCTCTTCCACTTTTCTGATGGTTTCTTGATTCTTTCTGCTGTCAATGAGAGGGAAAGTTGTTTTATGGAATTGCATAATTCAATTTAGCATCTTTGTAACTATTTGAAATTGGCTAATAGACTTGAGCTGCTAGGTTGATTTGTTCTGGTATTTTACCTTGTGTAATTCACTGATAGCAAATCCTCCTATGAGGAGGTGCATTTATTATTCAGATTCGGATTTTGTTCATTTTATGATTTGGGATTTATGAAAATTTAGTTCATTCATATGATTTAGATTTAAGGCTAGCTGTTTGGTTTATTGTCTAAGCAAATAGCCATTTTTCCTGATTAATTTGAATGTTTATGGTATGTATCTAAGGGTGCAAATATTTTAATATGTTGGGGTGCTGAAATTTTGTTTCTTTAAATTGGAAAATTTCCCTCAATTTTTGATAAATTGCACATAAATTAATGATATCTTCTCCAAAGTTTCCCTATGTTTTTAATTTTCTTTCATCCTACTCTTTACCAGTCTTTTTTTATGAGAAAATTTGGAAAAGATATTATAATAATTCCCTTAAATTATGTTCCCTATCTTTCAATTTAACTTGTGTTGCTACCTCGCCCCTTCTTTTGCAAGCACAAAGTTCTGGTTTCATTCCTGTTGGTATCTTGTTTCATGTCTAATGTAAATTGCTTTAACAGATTGGAAATATCTGAAGATAAATTTTTATTGTACTTCTGGGATTGTTGGAATAAGTTAAAGGTGCTACATCTTACCTTTCTATGATTGTTAATAGTTATAGATGATAATGAAAGCTATAAATGCGAGCAACTTAAGTTTGGAAATGTTGACTTTAAGAAACAGGTAACAGAGGATCTCCCAATGCCCCCACTATTTCAGTTCCTCACAATCTTGGCATTCAAAATATTTATTTGCGAACAGGTTGGTTACACACATTAACATGTAGGGAAGTTTATTGAAGTTTCCTTATATTAGTTGAGACAATCAAGTGTTGCAATGGCTGATGCTGTCTCTCTCTCTCTCTCTCTCTCTTCTTTATATATTCATGTCACCCTGACTAAAATAATAAGACTTCAACAATAACAGAGAGATATCTATGTGCCCTGGAAAATTACAAGGACATATTTACCCTAGTTCAATCATTCAATATGGCTATGTAGGAGTTTTTCTGTTGGAAAACAACAATGGAGCAGACAAAAGTGTTACACATGATAGCATCTAATAGATTTTGTTGCTTAATGAACACTAGCAATTGCCAAATCTTCTGAAGATCTCACTTTAAGCTACACTCTTTTTTTACTTTCTATCTCAGAACATAGAACATGTAGAGCTGCTTGGAAATCACTCTGTGCCTCCAAAACCTTTTTGTGTTGAATTTTGTGCAAAGCTTTGTCTTTAATCACTGTTCTTCCTATGTATTCTGCCTACTGGTTTTGTTGTGGAGTCATTCATTCTGCTCTTCTTCTTTTCTCCCCTTTTTCTAAATACAGGTAGATGTTGCTGTAATTGAAGTTGGTATTGGAGGAACAACGGATTCAACAAATGTGGTATGCTCTCCTCCGAGAACTAAGTACATTTATAATATACCAATTTTATGGCTCATTCATTCACAGTTCCAATAAAATTGCAGAGAGAATTTTTATTTCATTTAGCTTTAGTTAGGATGATTGTAAACTGAAATAGGGGATGGGTCAGAAGTTAAGAAATTTGGTTAATAATGTAATTTTGTTGATAAATTTTTGCAGATTAAAGAGCCTGTTGTCTGTGGCATTACATCTTTGGGGATGGATCATACAGAGTCATTGGGTATGCAAGTTTCTCGTATCTTATCCTTTACATTAGGTTGTCCTGCTTTATTTGAAGTGGAGATTCATGTTAGGGCTTCTTTGTTTGGCACTAGCTGGAATGCGTTTTTACTCCAACTGTAGCTGGAATGGGTTTTTACTCCAACTGTAAACACTTAATGCATTTTTATTCAGTTTTAAACACCAGTGCATCATAGGTTAAAAACTGACTATATAATCAGGTGAATGGTTTCTTAAAACAAATTACTTGCTTTTCTGTCATGCAGGTAATACACTTGGACAAATTGCATCTCACAAGGCTGGAATTTTCAAGGTATATAACTCATATGTGAGAAGCTAAAACTAGTAGGAACATGGTTTTCATTGATAGAGGTTATTTATAGCAATATTCTGTTTTGATTATTCTAATGGGCAGTATTCATTTTCAAGTATTTTCTGAATTGGGTTGATCATTGATGTCTTCCCTGCTCCTGAAGCCTCAAATTCCTGCATTTACCGTACCTCAACTTTCGGAAGCAATGGATGTTCTTCAGGAGAAAGCCCATCAATTGACGGTAATCACTGTTGTCTAATCATCAGTTATTATCATATGAAGTTCCGTCATTGTAATAATATCTGTAGTTGCTTTTGCCTTTTGGTCCCTCTGACATAATCTAATGTTCAGCATAGTATTGTGAGGCCCTTTGCAAAATTAATCTCGTAACAAGCATAACTGTTTGCTCTCATACATCCATGTCAATATAGTTCTGATTCATGGCTGGTCAAAAGAGAATGAGTAGCTCTATTTTTCTTCTAATAGGAAAATGATAAAATTTATTGATATAATTTAAATTCATCTTTGAGGTTCATTCTTCAATTAGCGGAGTATTTAAAAGTTGACATGTTTGCTTGAGCACACATCCTCAGAGATTCATGAATTTTCAAGGGCATTAATTGATCTATTCGTTCTTATTTCAGGTACCCCTGAAAGTAGTGGCACCTCTTGACAGAGAGTTTGAGGGATTAAAGCTTAGCTTGGCTGGTGACCATCAATTTACTAATGCTGGTCTTGCTGTTTCCCTGTGTAAATGCTGGCTTCAGAGGAAAGGAAACTGGGAATTTTTTTTCCAAAATGTTAGTTGTAGTCTGGCATTTATCATTCTTCAAACAAGAGCATATGTGAATTTGCTATCAGACTTCTCCAGCCATATGTGAAAGCATGTTTATTTATATGTTTGCATAATTTTATATTTTTTTTGCAACTGTCCATCTAAATGAACATGTGAGCTTATTATCTCTGTGCCACGTGCGACATGTTTTATCTTCTACTGCGCCTAATAGATGCCAGTGGTGACTATCTGGTCACAGAACCATTTACTTATATCTTGTCAAAGCCAATAAAATGTCTTTTTCTTGCTCCCTTTCATTTTTTAAAGTTTTATGTTTAGACTTGTAGTAGTTGTTCTTCCCTCTATATGTGAGTACGTGTTAATTTATTTACCAGTCAACTTGTGTTATGTACAGCAGGATAAAGAGGAAGCTAATTTGCCAGAGGCATTTCGTAGAGGTCTTGCAACAGCACATATTTCAGGAAGGGCTCAAGTTGTCTATGATTCATTTTTAAGGTTCCACAGTGCATCAGAAGGAGCTGAAAATTCTTCTGGAGAACTGATTTTCTACTTGGATGGAGCTCACAGTCCTGAAAGCATGGAAGCTTGTGCCAAGTGGTTCTCTAGTGCTGTTCGAGAAAACAAGAAATTACCACAGTTATCATCTCCTAATGATGCTCCAAGTATGAAAGAAGTTTTGGGAAATGGTTACTTCCAATGTGAAAGAGGCAGTGCTGAAGAGTCTAATAAAATGTCAAAGAAGGTTAATTTATATTAGTCAGCAAGATTTAGTTTGGGGCTTAGAATTTTTAGCCCCATTCTGGGTCACTTTTATTGTTCCCATCATTCTGGCCGATTTACTTGTAAAGCATCTAAACTGCTCATTCTATTTCCATTTTTAGCTTCTCATGTTTTAGCTTTCGTCCTTGTTGCAGATTCTTTTATTCAATTGCATGGAGGTAAGAAATCCAAAAATTTTGCTTCCACAGCTTGTCAATACATGTGCTTCCTCAGGTATTTGCTGTTCTTAATATTTTTTTAGTAAGGAGCTGTTTATATTACTCTACTTTTCTGCTAGTGATTATCGATATCTCTTTATGCAATGCCTCATTAGAGGACAAGTACTCTAAATGCTCTATTATCATGGTTATTGGCACTTTTAGCCTCAGAAACCAGCTACAGATTTTGGCTGTCAGTTTGATTTATTGCTTAGATCTTTAGCCTGAAGTTTCATCCATGATCCTCTTTTCTTTCCTGGTCATTATTTGTGGATTCTGAACATTGGAAACAATATAGCTAGCCTAGGGGCTGTAGGCCAACCAACCTAGGTGTTCGTGTGGATGATATTTCTTGAATAAAATACAAATAAGGTAGCAAGTATAACACAAAGGGGAGAGAGTGGAAAATGAATTTTCTCAAAAAAAAAAAAAATCGTTCCTTTTGATAATCTGAAGTGGTATTTATGAAACTTATAGCACATGTCAAATTAGCAATCATTTTTTTACGTTGAATGCATAAAAATAGTCCAGGTTAGCACATTGCGGTGCTTTGGCACACACCTCATCTAGCTTGGCATAATTGATATCGATGTTGAAGAATGTTAATAGTGTAGTTGATGCCAAAAAACAAAAATCGCCCATAATTGATACTGCAACCAAATATTTGGAACTGAGTCATTGATCCTATTGAAAATGGTGGATTTTGATAACAAATAAACTTCATTGTGGTCAATCTCATTTAAACAATTGTCGGCTAGAACTGATGCTGTGAGTGGAGCTTTAATAATTTTCATTGATGTCAATATGGAATGAGGTCTGAAGTAGGTTTCTGTGGAAGATTGTTTCCTTAGAATGAAATCCTCAGGCATGCATCCTTCGCTAATTTTCTGCTTTTTAATTAGGTTTCTGTGGAAGAAATTTTGTTTCCTTAGAATGAAGTCCTCAGGCATGCATCCTTTGCCAATTTTCTGCTTGTATTTGCATTGTTGTGTGATTATGAGAATGATATTATCATTTTCAGGTACTTACTTCTCAAAGGCCATTTTTGTCCCAAGCATGTCAACATACAACAAGGTTACTTCTGCTGCCTCGGCTATTCCTTCTGATATTTCTAGCCGGAATTTGTCATGGCAATTCAGCCTGCAGAGGCTCTGGGAAAAGATTACCCATGGCATAGGTGCTCTTTTTCACTTCCTGTAAAGCTTGCATATTATGATTATTTCTTTGTAAGCTTGTCAAATGTTAGTACGAATAAACTTGTATCATGCTTGGGCCGGAGGTGAAGCAGAAAAATTTCAATTTCAATTACATAGTGGCAGATTATATATGCCATTATTGTGGTTAAAAGGCATCATCAGGTAACACAACACTGACAAACATTTATTTCATGCAGAAGCAGATGATGTACTCAACAAAAGCTCCAAATTGGAGAGTGCAGAGAACTTACCACCGCATGAATTCCTTTACAAGGACACTTCTCACTGCAATCTTACAGAAGGAAATTTCAACTGCAGTGCTGTCATTTCTTCATTGCCATTGACAATAAAATGGCTGAGGGATTGTGTTAGAAAAAATCCTTCCATAAGAGTTGAGGTAAGAATTAGTTGTATGCATACTATGTATTGTGGAGGTAATTTCCCATCTTGTGATTGAACAATAAATTTTGTTTTTTTTTTGCCTGGCCGAAAACCAGATGCCAAATAATTTACTTTTTTTTTTAAAAAAATGAAATTTAATTTTAACATGTTTATCTTTTTTTTTTTTCCTCCTAAACGGTAGATCTAATTTTCTATTTTAAATTCTACTCTGTATATCATGAACTACATATGGCAGTTTGGAGACTTGAATTGTAGAATAGGGTTCATCACTTGTGTTTGGATTTTTAAACTTTCATAAAAGTACTCTAAAACACAACATAATCCTTTTAACTTAATTCTTTTGCTAGAATTGTCAGACAGTAGCAGTAAATGGATTTCATAAAAATGTTCATGTAAAGTATTGAAACTTCGCGCTTAAATTGTAAAACAGAATCTTCTAAAAGAAGAAACGTGTTATTTTATGTGCTAAATTTTGTTTTTATTCTCAAGTTCTTTTCTTGCTAATTGCATGATTTGTTTATTATTCTTTTCCTGTGATGTGTGAGAGGAAAGTTAGTTTATCTGAAGACACTTGTCCTGAGCAGGGCATTTTTTGTGGAATTTACAGGTTCTTGTGACTGGATCATTGCATCTGGTTGGAGATGTACTAAAGCTGTTAAAGAGATGAGTCAGACGACATAAACTAAAAGGAGACAAAGTTGGGATTGCCCTTAGCATCCTTTTACACATTGATTTTTGACCACCCAATTTTTAAAGCAGCCAATGCTTTTATGTTCAACTGCCAAACATGATGGTATTGAATATATTTTTTTTAACAAGTTACTTGTTGCATTATGATCATTTAAAGAACATCATTTCCTTTTGGAATTTGTTCTTCGAATGTCACATTTCCTTCAGAATAATGAAATATTGATTTACACCACATTTTTGCATTCAATTTTATTCAATTATTCCTTGGAAATTTCTGCTTGTGTGCAGTTAATGATTTCTGCTTGTGAAGTTTATTTTTTCTTTTTTCTCGTTCTTTTATTATATTAGTATGAAGATCTTATTGGCTTTATAATATTAGTCAATACGACTCGGCTCGGCTCCTCTACTAAAAAGCATTAATCTCAAAATAATTTTTTTAAACAACAATCTCAAATTAATTGGGGTCCAAAAATTTTTCTTCAAATGCACACATTATATGGTTGCTTTTTTTTTTTTTTTTTTTAAGGTGGCACAAAAAAACTAATCAATTCGCTCAATAATTCAAAGAAAGACTTCAAAGAAACACATTCAAAAGAAAAGTAATTAGAGCAGGCTAATCGTATTGGACACAAATCACATTATCTTAAAAAAAAAA